>CM012452.1:26792129-27087823 GCA_003999625.1 Oryzias javanicus | reverse complement strand
ATTATTGCATTATGCTTTTGTTTGTAGTACTTACAATATATTTCATGGAACATCAATTTTTGTTTAAACCATTTATGGCTTTTCATTAATAACCTCCCAACAAGAAAAGGCAACAGATACTTCAACAGCAGAAATTTTATTATTTTTTAACACTTCACAGACCGTATGGTTGGTGGGAGCTTGAACCCCGTCTGCTTAGTACAAACTAATAAACCCAAACAAGATATGTGGCTCAAAAATACATTAAACAGTTCATTTCCAGATAATCCATTTTTCAAAACAATACATTTTGAATAAATAAAATCCCAAAAAACTATTTTTCTTAAATGTGACTTAGCTTTGTGGAACATGAACAACTTGTCCCGTTAGAAAATATAACATGTAACTATAAAATAAAAGTAACAGAAATGTTGGTCAAAAACATAAGTTTCTTGTGCAAAGCCTGCACTTTGGGAGACATTTTAAGAGCATCAAGCTCAAGAAAGAGCTTTTGAAAAACTTCAAAAGTGTACTTCAGCTTTGGTGGATACCTCAGGTTCAGAGCATATACAATACCAATCAGCAGGAGGCAAGCCTTTGCTACATATTTACAGTCAGCAAGGACTTCGGTTCCTTCGGTGATGATGGACACCTCAGTTTGGGCAGCACCTCCATGAATCACCAATGTATTCATGACAAGGTTGGCTTGGTCCTCCATGATCGTCTCTTTGGCAACATCCTGTCAATACATATATACCTTTAGAAACAATGTAAAATACAAATGTTTTTGAACACAATCAGACAATCATGTAGCTTTTCTCCTTCATTTGTTTCTGACATTACAATACGATTTAATCAAAATCGTATCTGATTCAGAATGCCACCTGGCATTCTGAATCAGATACAAAAAACTAACATCCTCCAATTCTTTTTAAAACTTGAAAACACATTTATTTTATAAAACACGTATAAAGTATTTGAAAACTCTTTGACACATAAAGACTCAATATATCCTCATGCCCATTCTAAAAGCAAAACACTAATGAACATATTTGAACTCAATATTTTTTATACATAAAAAAACATTTTTCTTTTCTCTTTTGAAAGATGAAAAATATAAGAAATCATCATATAGTATTATCATTATGTAATTGTGTTCGGTAAACAAGATAACTTCATGACTTTAGCTGCTGGCTCTTCTTTGTGTTGACCATCTTGTTTTTAAAATTAAAATGTGTATATGTATATTTTAAGTCTCTTACCATTATTACTTTGGCTAGATCTTTTTTCATTAAAACACAGTTTAGCCCATTACAAGCTAACAGGATGTTAAGAATTACGTCGGTATACGATTAAAACTAATCCGACTTCATGTTCCATTGACTTCAGATACAGAATAAAAATAAAGCAACGACGTAAACATACTTACAATCGTCCAAAACGACAAATATTCAGTCAAAAGTCCAGACAAATCGGCAATTTTCTGTCAGAATCCACAATCTCCCGCCGACGCAGATCCAGTTCAAACCTGTTTTGAGCTCTGACGTCACCCCTCTGGGTTGCCAGATTTACACAAATTAGTGAAGTAAAATTTACTTGATTTCTATTTTCAACATAGTGCATTATTCTTAGTTAAAAATTTACATATGATTTAAATACACATCTCAATATTAAATAATATGCAATATTTAAGTTAAATCAAACAAACTTTTAATTTCAAGTAAAAATTAGGCAGATAACAAGATAACATTTACAGGGTGAAAAAATAATTTTTTTCAGTGTGTTCTTTTCATGAGGACTGTCAGTCTGTCTCTCTGCGCTTTCAAACCATGAGCGCGTTTCCTCCAGAATCAGTTCTGAGCAAGACGACATCTAGAATTTACTGGTTTCAAAAAACCTGCTCTAGATGATAATTATCCTACTTTAATACTAGGATATTTTTGAGTTGCCTCTGACACCGCTGATGAGTTCTCCATAGACGCTCGCTGTGTGTGCCCGCACGCGTGCGCCTGCGTGTGTGTGCGTAATGGACGGGCTGGCACGCTGCTCGTCTCTTCTCCCCTCCTGGAGAATTATCCAGCACCTTCTGATGGTTTAAGGATGAAATGCAAAACAGATGCAAGCACAGTTTATAGTGACAAGTGGGATGGCCGGGGTGGCCACTGGGGTGGCCAGATGTCAGCCAGGGGTGGCCGTGGCCACCCCTGGCCACCCCTTGCAGGCGCCACTGACAGGAAGCAACGGGCTCCAACAACGGCGCCCAGTGACAGGAAGAAGCATCGTGTGTGAATATTTAGGGGGGGATGTCTTAAATGTTCTCTATCCCGCAACCAATGCACACAATATAGTTGGTAGGCAGACCTATTGAAGATTTTGCCCATGTGCCTATTAAAGTCCTAACTGAACGTTTCTAATAGTGATAATTAGTAAACCACAGTAGGCCGAACGCACAAGTCTTTTCTCTCGTGTGGATAAAAAATGAAAGAGAAGTCTCACACGCCTTTACGCCGCGTGTAGAAATAATTGGGATGATCAAAATCACGAGTCTCACTCGTGAATAAATAACAAAGAGAGGAGCCAAAACCTCAATACAGGCGGTCAGTTCCTGTGACAGGCGGCGGCTCAACATACCCAAATGACAAAAACATCAGTGCTCTTGAGAAGATCTGCATAGAAGAATGGACCAAAATAGCAGCAAGTGTGTTCAAACCTGGTCTGGGAAAATTTGAACTCATCAGCAACCAGAGTTACATTACAAAGTATTGAGGTGAATTTATCATTATTGATCAAATACTTGATTTCTTTCACCATTATGGAAACACTTTTTTTCAAAATCAGGTATTGTGATGTGGATTCTTTTTTTTAACATTCTGTCTCTCAAAGTTGAATATTGTTTATTATGAACATTACAGATTTCTCTCATGTGGGAAATCAATGATAAAACTTCCTGAAAATCAAACTGTATTTTCTCTTTAAAGGAAGAAGAGGTGGAGATGGATTATGTGAACATCTCTGATGAGCATGCAGCTGAACCTCTGGATGAAAGTGACTCGGTCTAGGACCCCACTTTTAATGTAAACATGGTTAAAGTGATGCGTGGACACCAGAGAAGCAGGAGAAACTGCAGCAGCAGGAAGAAACTCAGTGTTCTCAAATCAAATTAAAGACCTGAAAAGTATTAATGCAGGTGGAGACCAGAATTTACCAGAACTGCTGCAAAAATCACAGAAAATCATTGAAATTTGGAATACATTTGTCAATTTAATTTCTCCAAAAGGAACAAAATGAGAATGTTCTCAAAGAAAATGTAGAGTTCATTATAATCCAATACCCCTCCCATAAACCCACACAGTGCATCATGGGAGTGGCATTTAATAGGGATTAAAGCTAAATTCTTTATTTGTTCTTCAAATAAAAGAAAGAGTATTGCCTCTTCTGCCTTCCACACAAATATCTCTTTCATCTTCAACTTCTTTACAGCATCAACAATACAGTCAAGGTATTCTGGTGTCATTGAAACTGAGCAGCTGTTGAAATCCTATCATACAGCATGTGGTTCATGTTTTATCATCTATGTTGGACTGCTGTTTGAAAAACTGTAAGAAATGATAACCACAGTTTTGTCTTTGTTATTAAACAAAGCAACATTTTTATCCTGTTATTTTTTCTATATATTTATCTTTTTCTTTTTTTACTATATATTTTTTCAAATGTTCTAAATAGGTTTGTTTCAAAAGTTTTCCCGTCTTGGTGGCTCTGGAATTTGAATGTTTTTCTATTATTTCTTTCTTTCATATAGTATCAAAACATCATAATAGTAATATATGTGTTTTTTTTGTGTGTGTTTTATTATATTAGAAGTAAAATGATGTTCCTTCTTGAGGTTTCTCCCTTCTCTGGAATTAAAAATGTTTTTTTAATTTATTTTTTATGAACACATTGGGCAAAATTTACTGATGATGATACCTCAGTTTATTTTTAACAACAATTACAATATTGCACTCTTTTTTTTTTTATACATTGAACCTTTTGCCAGATACTGCTGTGTAGCTTGAATAATCTATTTTTATACAATAAAACAGTTCAATAAACTATAATGTGAACTCTGTTGTCACCTTTTGGCTCATCCTATCAGGGATCACCTGTGTGAATCAGTGAAAGCTGAAAAAAAAAATGTAATTCACCAACAGCAGGTCAAAGACCTTTTTTGAAAATATTAGCTCAAACTTGTACTTTCATGATAATTTTGCAAAAAAGAAAATAGTTGAAATAGTTGACAGAGTCTTTCTTTAATGTAGTTTGAATTTTGCATGGTGTTGTGTTTTGTTACAGTGCATGTTTTTTGTTTTTGTTGTGTATTTCTTTGCAGTGCATTTTTCTTTCTAGTTGTAGAGACTCTGGTCAAGCACATTAGGGTGATGGGTCTCAGCTGCGGGGAACCAACCTGCTCACAGAGCTGCGGGACACGGTGAAGACAGCCAAAAAGGAGCAGCTGGGGAGCAGGAGAAGGAGGCCGTCCGGAGACGTGACTGGAGAAGGCAGATAGCAGCAGCAGAACAGCTGATCGCTCTGAGAAAGCGCCGATTGCCGCATCGGTGTGTGTGAGTTTCTGACTGGAGACGCTCAGTTAAACCTGCTTTGTGGGACGAGATCCTGGCCTCTGCTCTCGCCGTGTGTGTAGGACCCCGTCCGGAGGACCGAGGAGGGGAACCTAACCACCCCCCCAACAAAGAGACGTACTCCAGACCCGCCTCCTCACCCAGCTTCCTTAGGCTGTCTCCGCCGGCTATTTGGGACTTTTTATGTGTATCTATGTTTGTTTTTTCTTTTTTTTTTTTATTGCTCTTAAATGTTTTAATTTTTGACCTTTCTTAATTGGCTGATGGCTTTTTAGATAAATATTTTTTATGCTTTTAACTCTCTCTGGTACAAAGCAATGTGGATTGAAAGATCCTAAAATTTAGCCACCCCGTGTTCATTTTCTTGGTTTTATAATTTCCCTCCCCTTGTTGCATAATATTAGAACTTTGTTTGAAAACAAAGTACTGCAAATGGATTTAATAAATCAAACTTCAATACTGGTAAATATTGGAAAATTAGAACAATTTTAAATTCTATTCTTTATCCCACTTAATTGTATTCTTTTCTTTTATATTCTGGTTTATTCTGTTCAAAGTTAAGTTTATATTTCCTATTTTAACAGTTCAGGGAAGACAGACACACCCCACCTGTGAGCAGCCAACCTGAAATCCAGCTGGATCAAACTTGTCCAAAAAGTAGTTTTTTTATTTTTTTTCAAAGCATAAAAAGGTTTTTTTTTTTTTTTTTTTTTTTTTTTTTGAGAAAAAGGAAAAAAACAGAAATGCAGAGAAAATGTTAGAAAAAAAAACAGCAGTTTTTTTAGGAGAGAAATTACTTTTTCTGGACATAATTTTCTGTTTTTGCATAATTATGCATCTAGTGTGTGAATACAACATGGAAAAGTTACGAAATATAGTGTTGCATAATTGCAATTGTGCTGATTAAAATGACACCAAATAAGCAGCATGTAGTCTTTCAAATTAAATTCAAAAGTAGTTTAAGATGCTTGGTTCCAAAAGATTAAAAATTAATGTTCAAAATTTACAATTTCGTGTGACTTCATATCATTATTTGCAGATAAGTGGCTGGCAAATACAGTATCAAATAATGATGTTTAATTGAAATTAAATTTTCCTATTTTTGCAACTAAATTAATTTTTTTAAATTGGCCCTAATTTAATTATATTTTATTATATTCTATTCATTTTATTCTATTCTGATTAACTGTTTTTTTTCTATTAACTTTATTTTATTCTATTTTTCCACTTTTTTTTTTCTATTTGTTTTTTTATTTAACTTTTTTATATTTTTATTTTATTCCATCCTATCTAGTCCATTGAACCTTATTTCATTTTATTCAACTTTCTCTTATTCAATTTTATTTTATTATATTGCATTTTATTTGACTTTAATTCCATTTTATTCTATTTGACTTTATTTTTCTATTTAATTCTTTTAATTTATTTGTATTTACCAGTTTAATAATCCAGAGTCTATTGATTACTTTTCTGTTAGGTGTTGAGTTAATAACAAACTACCATCATTGCATAAATTTAGTGAGCATCACCTGTAATCAGCATTTCAATCTCTTCAATAAGGAATGATTGAACATTTTCGGTTCTGATCTGAAGCAGAAGTTCTGATCTCTTCTAGACGGTGTCCTACACACAGTTCCTGTACCCGACTAACGTTCTGGCCGGCCGGAGGAACACCCTGGACTCCACCTCCTCCTTCGTCCAGTCTCGGAACGCCAGCCATCGCAACCTCAGTCTGGACCGAGCCAACAGCAACAGAGCAGCTTAGACGCAGGTGAGGTGGGCGGGGCCGAGCACACCTGCGCGTCTGGGTCAGAAACCTCGGAGCTTCTGATGCTGACGCCCGATGAATTTTTAACAATCTCATTAATATATTTTACAGTATGTGAACGTTATCAGATTAAAATGAATATCTTCAAAACATAAATATAGATTATTAATGTATTTCTAAATAAATGCGACTAAATGTGTAAACTTAAAATTAATTTGAATCGAAGTGAATTGAGTGGATCAAAAGAATCAGAAAAAATATGAATTGGATCAATTCAGGAACTATTAGCA
Organism: Oryzias javanicus; assembly: GCA_003999625.1. NCBI lineage: Eukaryota > Metazoa > Chordata > Actinopteri > Beloniformes > Adrianichthyidae > Oryzias > Oryzias javanicus. Next base: position 27,081,167 of record CM012452.1, on the reverse strand, counting down.
ATACTTTATGAAATACATGATTCTATGTGATCGACATCTGGTGACAGAAATTATGTAATTTTATGCAAAGTTGCTTCTTGGTTGCAACCTCCTTTCTGTCTGTTTTTATTTAGATTTAAAGCAGTTCTTTTTAAAATGTATAATGTTTACCCTTAAAACTTTTCAGATATTTTTTCTTTCTTTCTTTCTATAATTATAAAATCTAGCTTAAATTTAATTAAATATAATCTTGATTTGACCCCATAAAAACCTTAAAACTACTGTTGGAAGTTAATAAACTATAAGCTAAATTTACTTTTCTTTTTAAAGATTTAAAAAAAAATGTAATTTCATTTGAAACTGTATCTAATAATGATTTTAAAGTCTCACTCATCTTTCAAGCATCCCCAGTGATCTTTTATTTATTATTTTGCATTTTTTAAGCCTTTTTTTTTTTTTTTTTTTTTTTTAAATGTAATTGTTCTGCAGAACAGCAGAAAAATCACCTCTGAGTTTTAGGTGGGGCTGTTGCCGGAGCAACCCCGCCCCTTTTTACCTCCCCGTCATTGAGAGCAGGAAGTTTAAATATGATCTTTTTCAAAGGGCATGAATAAAGAAATACTCAGAAATTCATTTTTAAGCTGGATTTCCTCCATTGTCACTGAAACACCATTTTCATCTACGAACAGACTTATTGCCTTTTCTCTTCCCCTCCTCCCTCAGAAACTGGAGGAGAAGTTCGGAGTGAACCGCTGGGAGCCGACAGCCTTCGAGTTTCCCGTCTTGGTGGCTCTGGAGTTTAACCTGCACCTGCCTGAACACAAAGTCATGCCTCACTACAGAAGGGCTGCTGCAGGCCTCTCAGCACAGGTGTCCCGTCAGGCGGCCTCCGCCTTCTCCTTAAACGCCGATCACTACCAACCCCTTCCTGTCCCGTCTGAGTTGCAGACGGCCAAAGGATACTTTTTATTCCAAAAACTGTCTGCAAGAAATCTTTTTTACTGGTTCGCATGTCTCTACTTTCTGTTGTTAAGAAATTGTTTTCTTTTGAATCAAATTTTACTTTTGTTTTAAGTCAACTTTGCTGTTATTGGTTCTTTACTTGCTCAATATTTTAACAAAAGCCCAGACAGTGGCTGAACTGTTATTCATCATCTTTGCTTAAGTCCTAAAAAATGCACATTTTCCTAAAACAGGTTCATCCTTGCTGGATGAACCTGTTTGGGTTGACCTTTGACTTTACTGCCTGAAAATGTCAAGTTTTACTGGATATTATTCACAATCTACGTTTAAATTGGCTAATGAAACTCTGATGACCGAGCATTTTAGTCGTTTTTAAACGCATCATTCACGGACGAATGTGAGAAACGTGAAAAGAGTCTCACCACAGATTCATACATTACTGAGGTTTTGTGTGTGCGTAACAAGGGATTTGTGTGTAACTTTTAAGGATTTGCGTGTGTAATTGCATACGTGTGTGAATTGTATTTTTTTATTTTGTAATTTTTATACTTATGCACATAATGTATTTTATGAGTTACGAATTAAAAGTACGCACACAAAACTCAAGAATATGCATCCATAAATGGGGGTGATACTAATTTCTCTCCGTACTGTGGCCTCCTCTTGTCACTCTTTTCTTCTGCCTGTTGAAATCGTCTTACGGATTCTCTGAGACCAGATCAGCTCGTTGAATTTCTCGTGCTCTATGTTAAAGTGTATACTCGGCACATTTTATGGTGCTTTTTTTCCCCCCTTCTTTTTGAAGCCATCGGCCGGTGACCAGCAGAAGAGCTGCTGCCACTGACCGCTAAGGAGGAAAAAACTTCAAAAACAAGGGCCTAAAATAAGGGGATCAGCTATGGATCAAAATCTGATAATAACTTGAATTTGTTTTATTCTTTGAGAAAAATTTAAAAATCTTCATTGACACAGAAATCATTTGTATTGGCATGTAGTAAGAACTTTTATAGCCTTTCATGTTTTCATACTCCAGATGATCACTGGACCTTTGAATCGGACGTGCGTGCCGTCAGCCTGCGAAATGATGCTGCCCAAGTATTTGATTTGAGTGATCACTAAACTAATGTCAAAAGCATGAAGTGCATTTGATGTTAAAAAATGTGATTTCTGTTTTGCAAGTCTAAAGATGCACTCCAGGTTCTGTCTGGAGAAAGATTCACAGGGGAATCCTTGTGCGTTTGTAAATAACATGCTTCGCTTGTTGAATAAAAATTGGCTTTTTTTTTTTTTTTTTTACTATCAAGTTTTTTTTTATGTTTCCTTATTAATATCTGAATATGAAACATTTCTGGGTTTAATTATATTTTCATAACTCAAAATGTAAAAGTTATGATGACACTAAAAATGAAAATTGATAAAAAGTTTTTTTTTTTTTTTTTTTTTTTTTTTTTTGTAAAAAGTCTAGTTTTTTGTAAAATCTATCATAAATTCATAAATTATCAGGGGTCCCCAAACTTTTTCTATTGAGGGCCACATGACGATTTTCTTCTGTGATGGGGGGGCTGGGCCCGGTTTGTAGGCTAACAAAAAAAGTGTAGCAATCGCAGCCTAAACGTAAATATTTATGGTTTTCCAGAAAGTCACACCTAGCCAAATTTAAAATAATTAATTTCAAGAAAAGATAATACAAAACAAAATATTTAGCATTACCTGCAATAGATTAATAGCTGAAGATGCTAAATTGATAGCTGAAAACACTGAAGCTGACAGCTATCTTAAAGATTAGCAAAGTGCAAAATTAGCAGAAATAACTCAAAAAAATCTAAATTAGCCAAAACAGCTAGCATGTAGCTTAAAATATTAGCTAAACTCAAAATTAGCTTAAAACTTTTTAAAAAATTTTTTAAAACTAAAAAAAAACTTATATTAGCCTAGCATTTAGCTAAAATGTTAGCTTAATGCCAGATTAAAATTTAAAAAGCCTATATCAGCATCAATAGCTAGCATGTAGCTAAAATATTAGCAAAGTGCCAAATTATCCTAAAATACTGGAAAAATTTGTAATTTAGCCAAAAAAAGCTGGCATAAAGCTAAAATATTAGCTAAACTCCAAATTACCCTAATAAAATGTTAAAATCTTGTATTAGCTTAGCTAGCATGTAGCTAAAATATTAGTTAAATGTCAAATTCCCCTAAAAAGCTAGAAAAATATCCAACTTAGCCAAAACAGTTTGGGGGGATTGGCCAAAAGTGGAGAAAAAATATTTTAATACATTTAATGACTGCATATTAATAAATAATTGGAACGTTATGGCATTAGGGGGATAGTGTTAGACTGGATTAAATTTGCAGGTCGGAAGTGCTCCTTTCCATTTTTTGCCAAAAGGTGCGAAACAGGGCTCTGTTTTGGGACCACAATTGTTTCTCATGTTTATTAATGATTTATTAAAGGTTTATAACATATTCGAATTAGTTTATTTGCTGATTACACACATGTTTTTTGTGATAGGGATGATTTGCAGCAAATTCGAAGTTGTAAAGACGGAGATGGAAAAACTGAAGATGTGATTTGATGTGACTAAACTTTCACTGCATTTAAGTAAAACAAATTAATGTTACTTGGCAATTCTAATGGTAAAAATATAAACATTGAGATGCACATAAATGGGGTGAAGCTTAAAAGAATTTATGAACATAAATTTATTGGGGTTATGACAGATTAAAAGCTTGCATGGAAAACACTCTGATTTCCCAGCTGGGCTTTGAACCGGGATTAAAACCAAAGTCTTCTCACTGAGAGGCAAGAGCACTAACCACTTCGCCACTATGCAACAACACAGGGTATTGAAGCACTTATCCGTTATTTACACACTAAACTGTCCAGAAGTGTCTGTGTTACATAGAGCAAAACTGCTTCTGGACCACAAATCTCTCCACATTTTATATTGTTCACTGGTCTTACTATACTTTTCTTACTGTGTAGAGGTTTGGGGAAATAACTATAAGACAACGTTACATTCACTTTCAATTCTTCAAAAGAGAGCAATATGAATCATTCAAAAAGCAGGTTACCTGGAGCACACAAATAAACTATTTATACAATCAAAATTAATCACATTTTATGATCTACTAGGGCAGGGGTCGGCACCCTTTAATACTAAAAGAGCCATTTGGGCTGTTCTACTAATCAAAACCTAGCTTTGTTAGCTTTTAAGAAATTTGGATTTTCATTCATAACCTTCTTTTTTTTTTAAATAAATATGAATGTCTACTTTTGTCATGAACAAAAGAAAAATAATTTATTAAAAATAAACTGGCGTGTCTTAAAAAGATAATTAAAAAAAAAATTTTTTTTGTTGCAAAAAAGCAAGCTTGTTGCTTAATTACTAGCTGAACTTCAAATTAGCATAACATTTCTCAAAAAATTTTAGCATGTTGCTGAAATAAAAGCTAAAGTTAAAATTAGCCTAAAATCCCTTGTAGATAACAAATTAGCTGAAAATGTTAGCATATTGCTAAAATATTAGTTAAACTTCAAATTAGCATAAAAAATTAATTAGAGGCCAAATCCGCCAAAAATATCTGTTTTTGTCACAAACAAAAGCAAAAAAATATATAAAAATAAACTAACATCTCTCTTAAAAAGAGAATTTTTAAAAATGTTTTTAACTTCATTAGCAAAAAAGCTAGCTTATTGCTTAGATGCTAGCTGAACCCCAAAATAGCCTAAAAGTCCTCAGTGAACTATTTTAGTCAAAAACGTTAGCTGGGGGCGGAGTTTGCGGCACAGACTCTTCCTGGAGGGAGCTGTTGGCATCAATCTTACATTTGCACGTTTCCAACCGTTGGTTTTCATGGGTATGGGAGGAATAGTGAGGAATGAACATTAAAATGCATTTAAAACATCAAAAAATAGAATTTTCATGGCAGGGCCCCTTTAAGGTGGAAGTTTCTGTGGAATCCTTTTGACACTGAGTGTTTTCTGTTCACAACTGTGCATGGATACACACAATCTGGAATCTCCACTGGGTTGTAAACCAGTCAAGTAAATAATACTAAATTATATACTTTCTTGACAAAACACATTCCAAATCCTATGTCTACCTAAACATTGCTGTAGTAGAAGAAAACCTTGTTCCAGCTGCATGTGTACTCATCTGTAATGGTCTCTACTGAGTAAGTATAGGTTCCTCCAGAGAGATTAAAATACATTATATGAATTTTCAACTTTAGCGTGCACACTTAAAGTACTAGCAAAGAGAAAGGATAGAGAAGATAACAAATCTACTGAATATCTTAATTGCACTGAAGCGTATTGTGTCTGGTAGGCCTCGCCCACCTGAAGTGACATGGTATAACACAGCTGGCATGGCACAGATCCACAAAGGTGCAGCTTGTTGGAATGAGCCAACCTTACTGTCTTCCCATACTGGATTGTGTTCGGCGGTCCTGCTGGCCCACGGCTGTGTCGATTACACTATTGCAGATTTAATTGCTCAATTGACAATATTATTTTGTTAAATTATATTTGGAAAGTTGTTGTTCAAGGGAAAGGAGCCCAGAAGGTAGGATACTATTTGAACTTTTGTTTTTGGCAAAGCAGTGCAACTTCGGGTTTATAATTTATTTTTAGCATGTTTTTTGTTTTAAATGGGATTTGTTTCTTTTCAGGTATCCATTCTTTTACTTTTTCCAGGAGTTTGAAGCATCAGATAGTGAAGTGAGTGGTCAGTTTTTCTGTTCCCCATGTTGTGCACTCTGGCTGGTTTTGATTTAATTTTAGTAAACTGCCACTCTGCGCTTTTAAATTGCTGTGGTTGATGAAGATTCTTCCATTTTTAAATCATATACTCTGCAAGTATGGGTTCCTCCAGAGGAATTAGATATTTTTGGAATTTTTTAACTTGAATATTTTAGGACTGTGCACACTTATGGCAATTATTATTACACAATTATTGGCAAAGAGATGGGATAAAGAGGAAGTCTAGAAATCTACAGGATAGTTTATTTGTGGTGATGTGAAGATGGTGACATCCAGTGATGTGACATAGAATAGAATAGAATAGAATAGAATAGAATAGAATAGAGAATAGAATAGAATAGAATAGAATAGAAAATACTTTATTATTTGGAAGTCCTCAGGGAAATTCAGGTACCAGCGTCCGTACAGCACAAAGATGAAGTAAAATAACAAAATAAATACAATAGAATAACAATAAGTAAAATAGACTGAATATGGTTAGATATTCAAATAGAGAAGGTAATTAATACTGCACAGTATCAACATTGCACGATGCCCTGAAAGTTATTACATATTGCCCTGGTAAGAGTATTGCACATGTATTCCGGATTATTGCTCGTGTGATGTATCAGGCAGCTACGCCCCTCCCCTCTCGACCCTCCCTCTCCCCCTCCTACCAAATGCAAAGTTGACGAGTCCATACAAGTCCAGCACAAACATAGATCTACACCAGTGCTCCTTATAGATCTGTACCTCATTCACTTGTTTTAATCAGCAGAATCAAATTTCTGCTGGACCACTTTGACAAATTTTGGTGCACTTAAGTTGACACTATTTTGTTCTCCAATTGTGGAACTCTGAAGATAAAATTGAGCAGTTTGTTTTTGGCAAACTGTTAATAGGTTATGTTGTTTGTCTTTAGACTTTTTTTTTTTTTTTTTTTGATTAATGACTAATAGTTTTTTCTTGTTCCAGCTGTCTGGAGCATGAGCTGGTGAACTGAGTGGTAGTGGTAGTTTTTCTGTTCTGCGTGTGGCGTGTCCAGGCCTTCCTCGTCATTCTCCAGCGTTGTTTTGATCTGGTTTTGGTAAGCTCACAGTTCTGCACTTTTAAATTGTTTTGGTTGATTAAGCCTCTACTTTTTTATAGTTTCAAATTAAATTGTAATGAACAAGTATTTACAAAAATGCACAGGAATGTTTTAAATATCCAGTGGATTATAAACACAATTTTTGTTTCTGTCCAGCTTTAAAATGAATGCTCACATATTCTGGTGGTTGGTGTTTCTTTCTGTTGTGAAAAGTGAGTTGCTGGTTTTTTTTATGACCTCCATTTAAGATTTAATTCTGTAACATTTGTGTTGAACTTTACAAATTAATTATATTGTTTTACTTCTACAGATGTGTTTTCCTACCAAGACAATCCTTTCATTTTAGAGAAGACCCAGCTCAAAGCTGTGAAAGATTCTTGTGTTCACATCAAATGTAAACCCAAAAGTGCTGATATTTCTGTAGAAGGAGCGGACTGGCTTTGGTTGAAGGATGAAATCAGGACTGGAGAACACGGCTTTACTGGAACTGTTGTTTACAGTAGCAATGAATCAAAGTGGCCCGTCAGTTCACTCTTCAAAAACAGAGTAAACTTCTCTGATTTTTCCCTCACAAGTCAGAGAACACACCAATCAGAACAGTTCTGCAACATTTTGATCTGTGGACTAACTACAAATGACAGTGGAAGCTATTCACTGAGATTCTTTGGGAAATCCGAAAAGGCCAAATGGATGACAAACCCTGCAGCAAATCTAACTGTTGTTGGTAAGTGTAAAACATATTTTAATTATTGAATAAACTAAATATTTAGAAATTTCAAAGAACAATTCCAGTTTAAGATTGACTAAAGGATAGTTTTTATGTCCCTCAGCAAAAAATATGTCTATTTAATTTTACTACAAGTATACTTGAAAATTAGCTAGTATCCACCTTATTCCTAGCTCCCATGAGCCTTTGCGTGAATTATGGGTGATACTTCCTGTAGACGCCGGAAATAGCATTTATCTACATTACAACTGTAGAGCCGACAGCGCAATTCCTGTTGTGTTGGATCTATAATTACATATAAATGTGGGAACACCAGCTGTCATGTCTTTAAAGAGGCGACGTAACAATTCCGGTGCCTGTTAAAATTGAAGAATGACCTTAAAAAATGTCCAAACATAACATATAGTGGCATTTTTAGCTACTTTCTCAATTCAGTTGCAGCATATGTTGAAGCTCTGAACAATCTTAAAAGCTCCGAGACATATCAATACCTACATAGCATAATTATTTCTGCTGGAGTTAGCACACAGTGCTGATCAATTGTAACCTTATCGTTTTACGTGCTTGTGTTTACATGCTGCCAGAGCCAAAGAGGGTTGCATTGCGCGGTGTAGCTTCAGCCCGTTTCATGTTTTGACAAAGTCAGCTGCGGTTTAAACATCGGTAATTTTTGAATAGTTAATACCAGGAGATGCAGCAATTACACAGGAAATTTCGTCTGTGTTCTTGTGACGCTGCAGCAACTTAACCGCGCTGTCAGGTCTCTGCAGTACCCGGCGTCTCTTCTTCTATGGTGGTCTGGAGTAACACAACCAGAATGTTGGATACGGATTTTCCTCAGTGGTACTTTATCCACAAAATGAAACGAACATACATATAAAGTCTTAAGTGGCTTCTTAAGATTTACATTTTTCAGCCACATCCTTCTGACTTCATCCTCGCCCGATAGATGGTAAAATCTGTAAGAGAAGGGCAGCTGCACTCCCTCTTCGTCAGCGGCCCATGTTCCACACAACGCTCCTTAAGCCACAAACTTAATTTAGTTTGGGTGTTAGAACAACCACAAAGCCATTTTTGAAACTTTTGAGGGATTAAGTAAAACAAGCTTCTAAAGTTTGTATGCACAACTAAAGCTAAAAAAAACCGCCAACTTTCAATGGAAACAAATAGCGCTGTGTGACTTCCAGTTGCTATACCGGAAGTTTCACCCATGACCCGTTTTACATCAGCGGCCCCAGGAATAAGGTGGATACTCAAAGTTGACTTTTTATTATGGTAATTAAAATTTTCAACAGCAAATAATACCATGATCATCCATAGTTGAGTTGCGATTAATCACATATTGATAGGTTAATTTTTTGTTCAGATAAATTAATATGTACTTAAGAACAGTTAGCCTTTTTACTTTATTTATAAGAACAAAAATGTCAGAAAAGCTTGTTCTAATTACAAATACTTTTGCAACAATGTATTCAGACAAAAATTTTGGAATAAAAAAACATTCTGAAACATTGATTGGATCAATTAGTCTGCAAACTGCAGCTATCGATTCAGCTACGGCCCCTGAAAGCTTGCAAGTTACTGAGGTGGTCAGTCGCTTATGCTGCAAACTGTCCACAGTCATCTGCTTTGCATAGCAGAGCGGTGCGTTTGGCTAGCAGGTACTTAAAACTTGATGTGTTGCGATAATAACTCATCTCACACTGGAAATAACTACAAATAATTTTAGTTTTGTCCACAGAGCTACCTGGCATAGTCTTAAAAAGGGACTTGTTATTTAGGAGTCCTTTCTCTGCATCCATTTCTACCTCCCGAGTGGTGGTATGGAAGGACACAAGTGCCAAAATTAAAAATCTGCGAATAATGTTGTAAAGAAAAAAATTGACAGCGTCAAATGTATTTTGAGTTAACGCTACAAAATTGAGAATCTTACTTTTTATATACTATATGTGTAGTGTAAATTAAAATGTTCCAATTTAATCTGAAGAAATATTCAGTTATTTTACGTCCTATACTACACATACATGGACTACACTAGTGAACTTGCCATACTCAAGTTTCATAAATTAAACCTCAAGTGTACCATTTTTTTTTTAACAAAATTTATAGAAACAATTAACATAATTTAGAATTTACGTAAACTTTCAATTAACTTGATAGTTAAATTCCAGGACAAAATTAATGAATTAAAGAAATTAAACATTTCCTTTGTTTTTGCAAAGTACTAATTTCAAAACAGCAGTATTTGTTATCAGATAATATGTTAAGGATTTTTCAAATTTTATTGTGAATGTTTTTCAAATTGTAAAGAACAATTAAAATGTTTTATTGACTCTATAGAATCAACAAAAACATGTTAAAGTTTCAAACAGAATTTTTTTGCATAAAGTTAACTTTAGCAGAAAGAAAAGCAAAATAAATTTTAATATCGCAGAAAAATTCAATCTTAAGCCACCCCCATTTTTGCAAAGCTCTAATCTAATATCTACAACATTCAAATTAGGAATTAGATTTTATCATAACTGATTCATTTATTGCAAAAAATAATTAAGGTTCTTGTGGAGCATTGTTTTTGGCTTTTTTTTTTTGTTTGATAAAGTCTTTTAACACTGATATGCTGATTTGTTTCCTTTGTCTTCGGCATTTTGTTATAATCTTAATCAAGTTCACAGGAATCTGTGTGCACTAAATCTGTTTATTATTTGAGTTTCTCTTTTTGACATTATTTACTCATATAAAATTAATTTAAAAAAAAACATTTTAACATACTTTTTGTCATTTGCTTGAATGTTTTCAGATAATCTGTGTCCAATCACGTTCGAGGAGCCACCTGAGGTGTTGGACTCTGAAAAGGTCACTCTCACATGCTCCACGCTACATACGTGTCCTTCAAACCTACGAATCGACTCTTCATCTGGAAAACTCTCCCAGAGTTCTGGACAAGCTAAGAGCATTTCATACAGTTTTCCTACCAGCTGGAGGGACGACGGGCGAGAGTTTTCCTGTCAGACATCAGATAACAAGAACAAATATTTGATCAAGAAAGTTCGCTTAACTGTCAAATGTAAGTTCATAAATTATAAAACTTTATTACAGTTGTATTGAAATATCTCAGCTTGATACAGTTTCATGTGAAAAAAAAACCTTTAACCAAAAAGAGTCATTTGCTTCCTTGTATTTTTTTTTAAAGACATCTTCCAGCAGATTTTTTTTTTTTTTTTTTTTTTTTACAGAAACTAAATGTTTCTATGTGTTTTCTAATTATAATCTTTCATATGTGTCACATTTTTCAACACAGTGGCTCCTAAAGATGAAAGCGGAGATATCACATTGCATGTAAAAGAAGGAGAATATGTGGGTCGCATTTGCACTCACCCAGATGCAGATTCCAGCACCAAGTTTCACTGGTTGAAAAACGGCCAGTGGTACAGTGACGGTGCTAGTTTGAAAATTGTATCTGTAAAAGAATCTGATTCTGGATACTACAATTGTAAATCTAATATCCCAGGGACCAGCGGGTCCAGAAAAGTTTTCATTGACGTGTCATGTAAGTACCTACGTTTTGTTAAGATATACTTTTATTTTATCCCAGGTAGCATCAAAAAAAAGTACACATTTTTATTACTAGAGTTTTTAACATAAAATAACTTATGCTGGAAAAAGGGGGCTGAAACTCTCACTGACATATCAATTTTTAAATGGTTATAAATCTTATATTTCATGTTTATATTTTCATTTTTTTTAAATATATAATTATTTAGAACATTTAGTTTCATTTAATTAAAAGTAGGAGCCTTTATTATTTTTTTTTTACATTTTTTTACTTCTTAGTACATTTTGATCTTTTATTTTAGTGTTGTTGTTCCAAAAAATCTTCTTGCCATTTAATGATAACTTTATCATGCAAAAATATAATTATAATTGAAATTATACAAATATAAAAACCAATACATACAGTGTGTTTTAGGTAGGAAAGAAAATTTGTATATTTTAAATCTCTTTTTGAAAAAATAAAACATTGCAAAAACACACATAATGAAAGTGATAAATGAAAAAGTAACTTCTTTTGTTTTATTCTCTTGTCTGATATGTTGCATTTTGTCCCACAGATAAACCTGAAGTTGAGGTTCAGATGAAATGGCAGAATCCTGATAGAAGCTTCAAATACGTTGAAGAAGGAGACCAGATTACACTAGAATGTGTAGTGAAAAGAAGCAAGCCACAGCCGCACAGCTTTTCTTGGTTCAGACAATCTAGCTTTTTACCTCTTCATATCGGTCAGACATATAAACTGAGAGTTAAGCCAGAGGACAGAGGATATTACAGTTGCATAGCAACAAACTCTGTGGGTTCTGGATACTCAAAAGAATATCACTTAGATGTTCAATGTAAGCTAAATATCTTCACTTGTTATTAGAGTCAAAACATTTTCCTTAACAAACATTTTTTTAGTTTTTTTTACTGAACTACGTGGTTTTCTTTTTTCTAGTCAAACCTCGGAGCACTATGTTCCTTCTTGGTGCTGATAAATACAAAACAAAACTCAACAGCAACATATCATTTGTCTGTCACACCATTGCAAACCCAAAGCCGTTGTACTCCTGGTACTACTATAAAAAGACAGATCCCTCTGATTGGACAATTCTAGCAGGTAATGAACGTGAACTTGAACTGAAGCCAGTTCAAAGAGAAGATGAAGCGTGCTACGTTTGCAATGCAACCAACACTATTGGTGCTGGGAGCCACAGTCAACCCGCCTGCATACAAGTGCTGTGTAAGTGATTTTCTTTCTCTTTTTCCTTTTAGAGTGTTGTCTTTTACTGTTTCTGCTTACTTTCTCAAAAAAGATTCCAGTTACAATAAGTAGCATTACAATGACTGTGTCCTTCAGACAATCAGTGAAGATTCAGCAGAAATCTAAGGATTTTATTGCTGAACCAACAAAATTCATTTTAAAAAATGGAGCGAACAGAGGAGAATCTGAAGTTGGAATGAACCTTTATAGCTTCTGATCTGAAATTGTCAGAGTCCAGACTAAGGTCACTGAGTTACCCGCACATGCATTATAATAAAAAAAATATGATGAAAACAGAACCATAACAACAGTTTCCAAACATTTCATCTTTTTTAAAACGTATCTCTTTATTATGATTGAAGTGACCTAACAGCCACTACACACATTTTACACAGCATGAAATGTCCGTCTTTAGTGATACATACGTGATATACATATTTCATAACTCTTTCTTGCATTTGTTGATGTGTGCAGATGTCTATCGAGGGTTTCAGCCGACAGGGTCTTTATGTGAATTCAGTTTTGAGTTGCTCGAATTAGAATTCCATAGTTTTTTCCGTATTTTACTTTAATATGCAATTATTACTTACATTATGTGTAATTGTGAGTGATTTTTGAGAGATGCATATGACCGTTTCACATATGTCCACGTTGTCTAATGGACTTTCAGGGATGCACGACCAATCTATAACTTTTATGTTGCGTATACGGTGAACAAATCACATTCACATTACGTAATTGACACACAACCCATTAATCACTTACATATTACCAGTGCAGTTAGTTTGTATTGATTTATGTTTTCTTTGGGTGGTTTGATCGTTGGTCTTCCACCGTTAATTCGTGATACATCAAATTTCAGACCATAACTTTCTCACTTTTCAAGTGTATGATCAATTTTCACAAATGACTAATTTTCATCCATCCAATATTCAAGTCAATGGTGGCGACACATCTTTTAGCTCGACAAAAAAGAAAATATGTAAGTCAATACGTTTGCAGTGTTGCAGGGAAGCTACGGAGAGAGAAAGGGACGGGGCGGCACGAGTGGGATTGTACGTGCACGCGCGCATGTGTGCGAGAGAGAGAGGATGAGAACGGAAAGAAAAGGAGCGGGCGTTTGGGGAAAGTTCGAGTAAAGCAATGTGCTGTAAAACAAAAGTGAAAATAAATGGTGGATTCCAGCCCTATAACCAGACAGTGAGAGTGTCTGCCTGTAGAACCAAACACCCGAGGGTTTAACCACGAGGACGTTAGCCCCGATCACGGTCAGGACGAGGAAGCGGAAAGGTTAACAGCAGAATCAAATGATGGAATGGTTCTCCCTCAAAGGCTTGAACAATGACTTGTACAATTCTCTCGAGCCGCTGTTATTAAAGTGGAAGCTGTTTACATTCTGCTGTCTCGTGGTAGAGGCGTGGAAAGAGGCGGAGACTCACAATAAACTCACTTCAGATTGGTGATAGTACTTCCTATAGATTCTATGACTCACAGAGACTCGGACCAATCGTTGGTGATTGTTTGCAATATGGCGATAGCCGTTTCAGGAAGTGACGGTGAAAGCGGCGGCCTACTTTCACGAGGAGAGGAGGTAATGCATTTCCAATGGGAGACCTCATTGCTTGTTTTGTCCAGTATTTTTACAGTCAATGGTTGCCACACATATTCCGAAAACATAAACATTCTCAGTTCTAATAAGCTATTTCCATATTGAAACCAGTGACTGTTAACGCTGGCTTTTCTGAACGCACGTCCGCGTTAACTTTCAACTTCTTTTGTTTGCAAAGCGAGCGTGTTTTTTACACCTGGTTTAACCGCTTTGAGCCTCGAAATCTATTTCTACAGAGTAAATCCTCATCTAAAAGATGGCGAAAGCATGCGCCTCTTGTTTTAAACTGCTGCATTCCATTGAGGAAAACAATAGAAGGACAATGATTGGAACATTGTTGAATTGTAAAGTAGGTGTTAAAAGGTCTTCACGGACCGCATTGATGAAGTCTGCTCCCATTGGCTACCCGTCATCTGTCACTCAAACCCCCAGACGTTCGACGTCAGACCCACAAACGCTTATTGAGCCATCTGATTGGTCAATTTATAACTCAAATAACTTGTGATAATGGAAAAAAATCTTTTAAAAAAAATTAGGATTAGAAAAAAAGAAGTTAAGCAGAAAGCACCAGAGGAAGAATGATTATTCTGACATTTAAAATGACAGAGAAATAACTGTCTGTTTCTCAATGTAAGTCAATGGGACTTTGGCCTTTTTGCAACCCAGTGGTACTTCCTATATGGAACACGGAAGTAGGGGGGCATGCTCAGTCCAGTTCTCCCTTATACAGTCAATGGGCTGGAGCAGCAGTCAGTGGAAGCCATCGGCTGTAGCTAGTCCACTCCCGCAGCGCAACAGAGCTGTCAAGCTAGCGGTGTAAGCCGGGGGTGACACTGCTAAGAAAGAAAAATTACCATTATTATTATAAATATCTCTCCTGGACAAAATCCAACTTGAAATAGTAATACTGTATTTACAAGCTTCAACACTTACTTTTTAATTATTTGGACATTTTTTTTAACTGAAAAAGCAAAAATGTTTTCTTTTCCTTTCTATGCCTTTTCTTGGATTGATTTTACACCATACTAATAAATAATGTTGGTAAATTATCTTTAACAATTATTCCAAAAGATCAGCTGTGAATCTTTCCCCAGAGAAAAGTGAACCTGCTTCCTACATGCTGATATTCAGCAAACAAACTCCTGTCTTTGATCTCATTTCTTTTCTCAGTTCCTCCCACCAACGTCCTGTTGTCCATGGACACAAAGGTCAGAGAGGGTCAGCTCATCACTGTCACCTGCACTGCTGAAAGCTTTCCACCTGCAGATTTTACTTTAGACATGTCTTCCAATCGGAATCCCGAATCATTGGAAATAGCCTTCAGTCAATCCAGTGATGAATCAAATGTTTTCAACCACACATTTAATGCAACTTTAGCTCACGAGGCCTCTTACAGCTGCACAGCTTCAAACAGTGAAGGACAACAGACGAGCAATCAGACGAAACTGGAAGTTGAATGTGAGTGAATACAAGGTTTCCTGTCCTGTTTTGATTTCACTTTTTCAAAGAAAATACTTGAGATTTGCAGTAATCCTAAAACTTTGGACAAAAAACAATTTTGTGTTTGTTTTAATTGATTTATTTGTGTCAAAAATAAAATTGTAATATGTAACTTCTCCCTCCTTTGTATTTGAATTCAGATTCCCCCAAAGATGTGAAAGTAGAAGCACAGCCTGGATCTGTTGTGGTGGAAAATCAGCCTTTCTCATTGGACTGCAGCTTCCATTCTAACCCACCCATCACCTCACTCACCTGGATGAAGAAGACCAATGACAGCAGAGAAATGACTGTGAGTTCTGAGAGGAGATTCTCTGTGAAATCTGCCAGTCCCTCTGACTGTGGATGGTACAGCTGTTCAGCTACAAATGATGTTGGAACAGAAAAATCTCAGCCTGTACAGATTACAGTCCATTGTGAGTATTGAAAAAAGGAGCAAACGTCAAACATGAACCACATGTTTCTAAACACAGATATACTAAACTCTACTTCATCTCTTCCTTCATTCTGCTTAGATGCTCCAAAACAAACAACAATCATCGAAGGTGAAGAACAGTTGCATGATGGGAAACATTTTGTGACTCTGATCTGCAGCAGTCTCTCTGATCCTCCTGCAACTTATGTTTGGTACAAAAAAAAAGGAAATAAGAAAATCTCCAGTGGAAATAACTTAACAGTATTCTCAGACCAAGCAGGAGAGTATTATTGTGTTGCTGAAAATGAGATCGGTCAAAGATTATCTGCACCCATCAGGATGTTTGACAGTAAGTGAATGAAAAATACACAATAATTGAATCATTTTGTTTTCAAAATAAGTACCATTAATATTATTTTTATCATTTTCTGCTCACTCTGTAATGTGTCTGATTCCCTTCAGGTTTGGGTCCTCAATCAGACTCCAGGGAGCTTGAGGGTCATGTTCCGTATCTTCTGCTTTAGTTACTTGCTGCAGGTTTTTTGGGTTGTCCAGACCTGTAGAGCGTTGTAGAGAGAAAGTCCAGTGTGTCTTGGGTTGAGCCTTGAACAGGCATGAGAAGGGCTCACGTGTGTCAAGTGTTTTGTGAAGTATTTGTTAGAATAGAGTCATTTCCACATGACATACGGATGATGCTGTCATACAATATGATTTACGCAGAACTCCAGTTGTTAGTAACATGCACATCGTCACTTGACTTCACACACATTCTGCACACAAGGTCTGCATGTGATACGTACACATACTATACCCACACAAACTACGATCTGATTTTCTAATTTTCATCATTTGCATAGTGTGCAGAGTGTATAATTTGTAAAATGCGCCCGTTTCTCACCAAAGTTGATGTCTTAGTCTTAAAGGGGCCCTAGCATGATTTTTTTCAGCCAGATAGTTAACAAGGGGGCAAAACTGGTGCAAAATGTTGCTGGGAGTTGATATTTTTTCTTTTAATTATTTGACAATGAGTTGCAACAAACTTACAAAAACAGTATGAATTATGGGGGAAAAAATCAAAATCCAATTGCTTAAACTGTCACAATGTTGGTCTCAAAGATGAAGTGACATAATATGCGTGCACGCAGGGGCCAATCGGGTCGCAACAACCCCAAAATGAAGGAGTTGCGACACACGGCAGATCCCTGGAAAGAGCTAAAACACTACAGAGGACCCTAAAGCTCCCAGGCCTCTAGTAGAGGACCCGAGCCTGAGTGAAAAACTATCCACATGGGTTAAAAAGAGAATTTGTTTACGTGTTGATAAATTGTATGTACAAATTCTGTATCTTCACCCAACAGGAAGCATTGCCGCTGTGAAACTTCTGTTGATTGTCCCGATTTTTGCCTTCATAGTTCTCGTAATATTCCTTTTGTACAGGTAAGGAAAAAACATTTCATGAAAGTAACCCATATCAAAATTACTCATACAATCTTGTTATAATTTTAAGACTCCGGAGGAACAAACTACTTCAGGAAAAAACCATGAACACACCAGTCGGAAGTGATTTTGTGGTAAGAAAATATTGAAGTATTCATACTCTTTAACAGCTAATTGGTGTACCTATATATATTAGTATTCTACCTTCCCAGAAGGCCATCTACAGTCACAGCCTATTCAGCCATGCACACACATTGATGGCCGAACACCGCCGCTAACCTTGAATGTGGGGTTCAGTGTCTTGCCCGAGGACCCTTGGAATAAAATGCTGGCAAGGCACAAACCAAACCTCCAAGTTTTCCAATCAGAGGTTAACTTTTCTAACTCTGCACCATGGAAATACCTTGACAAAAATGAAACAACTGAACAGTGTTCTCTGGCTAGATCACAGTTCAACTTTTGTTTCTTTTTTTTTTTTTTAGTGCAGTTTTGCATGGCTTCTTTCACTCTCACTACAGTTTACTCCATCCTGATTGGCTGTTGATCTCGTGTCTGTCATGCTACGTCTCCTGTACAGAGATACAGTTCATGCAGAGCCAGTGTTACATAAATCTTTGATCAAGTGCGTATTTTTGTTTTGATTCTTTAAAACTGGACTTGTTTTATGAACTTCAAGAGTCTTAATGAGAGAAAACAGTTTTTCAACATAAATGTCTCTAGTGTGTAGTGAAGGGTTTTACTGCCTTAAAACATCTGTAATCCTACGGGACATTAATGGAACGTAACCCCCCATGACAAACAAGGCAGGTTGAAAAAAAAAAAACTTCTATAAACAGAGAATGCTTTAAAAAAGGAAGTGTTATCATTACTTATTATTACAACAAAATGCAGTAAAAGAACAAAAGAGAAATCTAAGTGAATCAATATTTGGAGTGACGACCCTTTACCATCAGAACAGCATCAATTATACACTTGAACATTATTTTTGTAGGAACTCAGCTGATAGGTTGTTCCACCTCCTTATGTACTAACCACAGATCGTTTGTGGATGTAGGCTTTCACAGATTCTATTTTTTATATAATTCTCTACTCTAAATGATGTAGAAACTGTTTTGTAACCGTAGAGCACTATCTCTGGATGATTTTCACTTGAGAAGAAGTATTTAAAGGATTTCTAATATATTTGTTTTTTCTGAGTGTCGTGGGTTCCTGGGTAAAGTCAAACATGTCGCAGGAATGGTTGGACCAAAGACCCAGTCTCCATTATCATTATTTTTTTAAGGAATTTTTTGTTCTCAAATTCCAAATTTTTCTGTCTTTTTCAAGGATGTTTTTAGGATCTTCTTATTGTAAGGAACAGGCGGGTGCGTTTGGATCCATATGCAGAAGGTTGTTTAATAGCAAACACAATCAGGCGAGGGCAAGGCAAGACATGGTCAAAATACAGGCAGAAGTCAAGTCATAGGAAAACATCATAGACTGACCGCTAGAACAGAATGCAAAGCATAAACAAGATCTCACACCGAGCAGAGCTCAGAGACTGACTAAATACTGTTTGTCCTGATTACTTGATTGAGAGCACCTGGGAGAGCCTGGGAAGAGGGAGCAGAGGCTGATGGGAACTTGAGTGAGGAAGAGGCCCAAAGGTGTCAATACTCAGGTGATTGCTCCCTCTGGTGGTCAAAAGGGGACATGGCAGCCTGAGTCCTGACACTTGTGTTTTTATTTTCCATTTTCTTACATAAACCCCAGACATCAAACATAATTCGTTGTGTTGACATAATTTGATCTATTTTTTATAACAAATACTTTATATTGGATATTTTATATCGGGTAAAAATTACCCAGCAGACGTGATGGTGTAACTTTTTATTGCAAAAGTGTTCTAGGGTTAAGGATTTTGGCTGTAAGTTTAAGATCGTTGTCCTGCTGCAGAATAAATTGGGGGTCAGTCATTCACGTTTCTAATGACGTCATTACAGTTTTTCTCGATTGTTAAGACACTTCCCTTGACAGCTGTTCTCCTCTTCTCTTAACCGTGAACACAAAACCCAGTTTTCAAGCTACAGTCACCAAACCTCAGAACAGTTCCATTTGTGCTCAAAAGTGAACTTTGTTTTGATTGTGACTCAAAAGTAAAAGCAACATTTAACAGCCACTAAACACAAAATAACAAACAGAATGTTAAAAAAAAAGAGAGAAACATCAGCGATTAGAGTCTCTTGGTGTGGGGAGCACATACTCATCCTCCCACCCCATAAGGGAGTCTTTTACTCAGAGAACATGTAGGTCCAAAAAGTGTACATGGAATACTAGCCCTATAGACAGTTTTACCATTACCCTTTACCTCCATCACAATACTACAGTACATTGGTACAGTATGTGATGTAGTGAAAGATGAATTTACTCACAGAATACAGAGCTGCTGGTTAGTCCTGCCCACCCAGTTTTACAGCTCCAGCTGGGTTTTACAGATGGGCGGGACTTACAGCTCTTTAGTATATCAGACAGTAATTGCTGTCAAAAAGTACACACTGTATTATAATGTCAGTAAAACCTGTTCTCTTCCCTAGACCTTCAGATTATGGAGTGAATCATTTCATCCTTTGTCCAGCCTCCTTCATGCTTAAACCATGAACATGGTCAATGGCAGCTCTGACATCATCAGATATTGCTGTTCTTAGTCTTCTCACATCATTAACCACAACTGTGATCAGTGTTGAGTTGTTGGGTCCAAATGGTGAAACTTGTGCTGTCCTTGTGTTTGACTTTTGTCACCTGTGTGCACCATTGATGCAGCTTCACAATGGTGCTTCACAATGAAAAACGGTGTGTGTAAGCAGGTGAGAAGAGCTCATGGTTTTGCCAGAGGAATGATTGATTCAATCCGTGGGTTCAGGTAACTGAGCATGTGGTTCCCACAATGGGATTTAGTGTTTTAGCAGTTGAGAACAACTGTTGCAGCAACATTAATCCAGACTATTAGCAGCTCTGTGTGTTTTTTGGCTCCACCATATGATGATGTTACCTGCAGACATTGTCCAACCCTTCTATAAACAAACTGTTTTTTGCTTCAAGCGAATGTTTCAAGCTGCGGCTCGTCAGCAAAAAGCCCCTGTTGACATTTCCATTCAGTCTAGTTGCGTTTTCGAGTCGCTTCGCCTTGTTTCTCCGTTTGGGTTTTTGGCTGCTACTTTCCCATGAAGATCACTTCTGGCTCAGGTCCCGCTGGTCTCTGCCAGTAAAAGATTCTGAATAGAACATTTTAGTCTGCTTTGAAATCCTCGTCTGGTTGATGTTGATGCAGCAGAACTCCTTTTTGTTTGTTGCTCTGTTACCATGACATGCAACCATGTTTAACTTTTGTGTGCTCATTTGCCGTTTGCTGTACGTAGAGCCTGAAAACAGACTTAAATTGTGCGTAGTGACAGGTGAGCTCATGAGTTTTGAACACTGAAGCCTGAAACGAACACATGGGCGGATTTCCATAGACTTTTCACTGAGCAGTTGCTCAAACTCGGTGTGAACCTATTTGTAGCAAAGGGCAGCAAAACCCAATATTTATCATTTGATTTAGATTTGCATTTTGGAACTTGATGGAATTAACTATCATTATTTATCCTTCAAAAGAAATTCTTTGTTACTTATCTGTTTGTTTTGATCACTACATAAAAAAGAAGCAAGTATTTTTGTTGCTTTTTATTAGGAAATAAAACTGTTTAATTTATTAAAAAGATTAATCTAAACTTTATTTAAGACTTTTTTTTTAAACAATTTTATTGTATTTTTTACGTGTGTTTTGAGTATTTTTGTGTGAAATAAGAACAAACATTATTCATCGTTTTTATGTTTTTGGATACATTTCAGGGGGACAATGGGAACAACTGTGACAAACCTTTACACGACTGTAGCGCTGACACGGACACTGCTGAAGGTCAAGTAGAGGTCAGTTTGTTGCAGGCGACCTTCAGGTCCAACCCTGGACAGCAGGAAGCCAAAGGAGACTCCGTTCCCTCTGATGATGATTAACATAATTAGATCTAATTTTTAAGAATGATTTCCTCCTGCTTTACAGGTCACAATTGTGACCGTAAAAAAAGTTATTTTTCAGAGACAATAACAGTGATCTATCAATGCACGTTCAGCCTAAATTCAAATGATAAAGGATCTCAATGAAACATGTGCAGTGTCACAAGTGGAATGCAATTTGTCACATGACCAGAGCTGCTCACTTCATGTTTGCACCAAGAGAAGAGGATGCTAGTGAGAAGCTCTGGAAAAAAAGGTTAAAAAAGTAACTTAACATTAAAGAAAGGACAAGATTTTCGGTAGCATATCATGCTTAACGTGTCTAGTGTTGATATTTGTAATTGTACTTACTCAACTTTGTTGATTGTGACCATAAAAGTCACAAACTTGTCCCTATAGAGGCAATAGTGATGTGGGATTAGCCGTTGTAGCTACATGCTAACACACGTTTTTTTTCTCAAGCTTTATTGAATACAAACAGATTTACAGAACAATAAGACAAATGCATCTAAAACAAAGCAATGACAATAATAATATTTTCCAACAGAAAAATTATAACAGGGGAAATATGAGTAAAATGTAAAGTATATAAGTTACAAGAAAAGGCAAAAGTGAGAAAAAAAATACACAAGAGAAAATAATTTAGTTTTCAAGTATTAAGGCACAAAGTTCAACTGTATGGTATGCTTTGGTGGTTTGAATCCTTTTGATGGTGCTATAAAATTGATATAGTTCAGCTATACAACCAAAAGAATTAGGAGAAGTTTTTCTAGTTCTGTCTGCATTTGTGTAAATAAAATTTGGTATGAAATAATAATAAATTGACAATATTCTCTATATTTTTATTATCAAAACTAAAACAAGTAAAATTATGTTTCAAATTTATTTTACAGATTATTTTTAATTCACTATTTATAAAACGTTCCAAAGATCTAAAGACAATTTACAGTTATAGAAAATGTGGATTCTAGAATCAGAGGAGTTGCTAGAAAAGCTACATACATGCTAACACACATAGGCTAACTGTTCTACCATTTTCTGAGGCTACTGAACTTTCTAACTAATTTTACACACAGAAACACACAGCACCTCTATTCAATCTGTTCCATGGTTTATTCAACACAGTATTCCATAATACTGATTGATTATAAACACACTTTTTCACTCACAGTTCCATGAAAATCTCTAAATTTATATGATTTATTGTTTGAAAATGATCCTAATGAACAAGATTTTTATATTTTTATGTTTGTAAATTTTTGTATCTTATGTTGCTTCTTTATCTTGTTTTTCTCTAGAAGATGTTTGTAATCAAAGTTTGTATGGAAACAATGTTTGACTAGTTGGAGGTTTTATCCATGAAATAGAACTTTAGTAAATCTATATTTTCATTTATGTGGAACAATCATAAACAAACTGCAGTGAAGTGACTCATCATTTCACTTTAAACAAAGAAGAGTATGAATTTTAAAAAATCTGCATAAAACTGAAACAATGTAATTCTACAAACTTTGTAATTGTTGAATTACTGCCAAACTAACTGTATGAAAAATTAAACATTTGAAATAAACACAGTTTTGATTAAAATGTCTTGTTTTTGATTTGCAATAAAGTTTTATTAAAGAGAAAACTTTTATACAGAAGGTCAACAGTTATTTCATGTTAGCAGTAGCATTGATAAAAATACATTTTTTGACAACATTTGGGAAAAAAAAAAAAGCCAGACTCCTCGTTTTATGTGTGTGACTTTGATGTTTACAGCATATTTTTAAAAATATATACACACTTCTGGAAGACAATTGTGTTAAAAAATATGTTGCATTCATGAGATCATGTTAGAATATGTTTTCAAGCCTGCTGTGGGAAAAATGTTAAGAAGAAAAAGGATAAAAAAAAAAAGACATTTCAAATTCCACAGAACTCCTTTTTCTTCAATATTTGTTTTTGTCTCTCATTATAGTCTTCTCTGAGGACTAAAATAAACAATGGATCTACCTTCAGTTAGCTTATCCTCTTTTGGACAGGCGTTCTGCTAGATTTTCTATCATAGTTGTTCTCCACATCAGCTCTGGTTCTGTTCTCTGTTCTTATTTCTTTCCTCTCTTCTTACTCTTTATTATTCATTGTATTAAGTTCTCCATGCTTTTGTTGGTGCAGTTCGATTCTCATGTTGTTTTTCTCTCTCTCTCCCTCTCTGGGGAGCGGGAGTGATTTCAGATCCAGGTGGATCCCCCACGCTCCTGCTCCTGGTCGTGGACTGCACTTCTGCTTCATCTGACTGAGGACTTCATCACCACTCGTCACAGCTCTATCTGCAGCTCTATCTGAATGAACTCTATTCAAATACTTAGTTTTAGAAGCTCATTTTCCCTTACTAGTTCTGGTATCGCCTGTTCGTCCTGGGATGGGATCTCTCCCTCATGTGGGAATCCATAAGGTTTCTTCTTTTTTCCTGATTCAGGTTTTTTGGGAGTTTTTCTTTACCGAGAGGAAGGGTCTAAGAGCAGGGATATCCAGTTTATTTAGTCTGTTTAGTCTTTAGTGATCTTTCTTTCATGTTTCATGACTATTTTTTGTAACTGTTAATTTACCTGCATGAAGCCCAATGAGGCAAAATTCTTTGTGATTTTGGGCTATATAAATAAAATTGAATTGAAATTGAATTGAATTGAATCAGATTTTTTTTAACAGAACTAAAAAGACCATTTTGACATATATGATTTTTTTTTTTAATCATTTATTACTTTTGATTTTATTTCAGAAGATCAGATCAGGTTTGAGCCGGTCCATACGTGTTCCTTCTGATCATGAAGATCCTGATATGCATGACTGATGGTATGTGGGAAACTTTGTATTCTCTCTCCCAACGGATTCAGTCTTTTTATCCGATCTAATCAAAACTTTTTATATTTTCCCAATTAGTTACCAAAAAAGTTTTTTCAGTTTTTTGTTTATTCAAAGCAAAGGAACCAAATATAAGATGTTTTGTTTTCTGTTTTTCCTAATAAATGTCTTTATTTTAATAATGTTTGGGTCTTAAATGTAAGAAGGTAGGAAGAGTGATGGATATACAAATGATCTTTGATTTGTTAAGTAGCTTTGTTGAGTAAGTTGTCATATTTCCTTTCCAAGCTTTGATAAGTCAGCAGTTTTCTACACTTTTTACTCAAAACTCTCCATTTATGCTACAGATTCCCTTTAAATTAAGCCGTTCCTCCCCTCACTGAGCTGTCCATCAACCTGTTCCTTATGCATTTATGTCACTTTTTCTTTATCTTTTACAGTTGTTTCAGTATTTTCTTTGCAGATCTCTGCATACTCAGTTGGTGGCATGTCTTTGAGGTCATCCTCTGATCTGACCGGTAAAGCAAACTCCACATGGACGTAATT
This sequence comes from Oryzias javanicus, assembly GCA_003999625.1. NCBI lineage: Eukaryota > Metazoa > Chordata > Actinopteri > Beloniformes > Adrianichthyidae > Oryzias > Oryzias javanicus. The sequence continues at coordinate 27,056,495 of CM012452.1, read as the reverse complement.
CAGAGACTCTTCTTTTCTAGTGTTGTTCTTCTCCACAGCAGCTTTACTGGAAGGTAGAGAGCTGGTCTGCAGAGATAAAAAAGCAAATTCACCAAGAATTTACGTGAGCAGACTCACAATAAATAACACAAACGTTTCATGTTTTATGCATGTTAAACAACTGCGCTCTATTGAATAGTTTGAAAACTTTAACTTACCTCACTGATAACTAAAAGTCCTAAGCGCTCCTCCTGGCGTTCGTTGACTGAAAAACTGCCTTTTCTTTTCCTAAGATTAACAAAAGTCTTTGTTAAATCCCACAAATGCATTTCCAGTCCTGAAATGATGAGAAATTAAATCCAAGACTACATGTTATATAAGGTGTTATATTAATATTTAATTCATTGTTTACATTTTCTAAATTAAAGTTAAGAAGCATTCTTTTATAAGGAAAAGTTCCATTTACTAACAACATCTTAAACACAAACAATCTAAAATAATATCCAAAGTTTTCTCAGTGTTTGAAACTGAAATTTTAAGAATTTAGGAAAGAAAATCAGAACTAGCTTATACTCAGAAGTCTTAAAAAGAGGGAATTTTGAAAAAACGAATGAAAAAGTTTCCAAAGTTTTCAATATGTTGTCTTTTAATCTGAGTTTTTATTATATTTTCTCACCTGCAAACATAAACCAGCAATGGGATGCAAATCAGCATCATCCCAAACGCTCCAGCTGCACAGCCAATCAGCAAAGACGGAGGATGGAGACCTGGAAAAATTCCCATCACTATCATTAATAAGAACATATAGAAAATGAGGGTTTGAATCAGAAGGTCCTACCTAGCTGGATTTCACTGGAGGACACATTTAAGGCCAGACTGTCCGACCCCAAGGAGTTGCTGCTGTTGCACACTAAAGACGGTACGTATTCATCCAGGCGAAACAGAGTGATTTGGCTCCGAATGACCCCACTTCCCAGGATTATCTCCCGGATTGGGATGTCAGCAGAATGATTGACCAGTTCTCCTGCCAGCTCCCAAACCAGGGAAGGAAGCGGGTTTCCCTGGCTGTCACAAGAACATCGAGTCTGCGATAAAACTTTGACGCAGCGAGAAGACGACAGTATCTCTGCAGCAACTGAAAAGGAGAAACAATCCGTCTGTTAATGCATGTTCCAAGTCAGGAAAAACAGGAATGGTGAAAAACAGAGTCTTACATGAAACATCGATTCTTGCAGGTTCTGAGAATTCAGATCCATGAATATTAGCAGCTTCACAGAAGTAAAAATCTTCGGAGAGTTTCGATACGTTAAAAGTGAAGTCTTGTTCGGATCCGACCACTTCTTTTCTTCTCCCTGCCGCTCGGAACCAGGTGATGTTCACCACATCAGGATTAGCAGTGGTGGTGCAGGTCAGAGTCAAAGAGCTGCCGTCCGGAACAGTCCCGGACGGGTCAGCCGACACCGAGGTGTTCTTGGGTGGAACTGAAACACAGAATTTCAAAGAATGAATTTGAATGGACTGTGACTGTACAGCGTTTTTGGACAAAGGGCAACCAAACACTTAATCTACTTTTGACCTCTATAAATGGGGCTTTAAAGGTATTTTTTTTGGTCATTGCAACATTTTTGACTGTTTAAAATAAACTTGTAAAATTCCTATATTTATAGTCTAAAACTGTGTGTGTGCTGCCCCCTACAGGCTGAAACGAGGAAGTGCAGTTGTCACGTCATGCTCTGAGCTCCAGATTTAAAGCCCCGCCCATCTTTGAATCTATAATGGTCGATCGTTATCATGTTAGCTTTAGCATGCCTCGTAGGTGCCTTAGTTCATAAAAATCTACTGACCTGCACAACTTTTCAGCGGCAATACTTTCATTACTTCACTCTGTTCAATTCTCCATATTAATTTTAATCACAGATCCAAACACCCCCCCACCCCCAAACCTGCCCCCTTCTTTTGGTATTTGTCAATCAGCCCCCAACTTTTGTGTTATGTTACCCTTTAACACCATTTACTATTATAATTAAAAGGCATAATTTAATTAAAAATAGTATTTTAATGAAGGAACTTTTAAACTAATAAAAACATTTTCTAACACTTTTACAGAGGAGCTTTTTTTTTTCATTCCCTTAATGCCTGAATTATTTTTAATAAGCTATGGAAAAAAATACTTCTGATTTTGCTTTGATGTAGATAATAGGTTTAGGTAAGTCTAGAGGAGATGTAGTTTGATGCATGTTTGCATTAATAGATGTTAAGAAGTTAAAAGAAAGCCTCAGAGTAAAAAAAAAAAAAAGTCAAACATAAAATGCATAAAAAATTAACAACTGTGAAACTATCTCATCCACATGATGTTATTTCTCTTTAAATTTATTTAACTGTCACTGTCCCGCCTTAACTTGTTAATATTCAAAAGTCCATGTTCATCAGGGTGCAGACAAACAGCTACACATCAGTGAACACACTGGACACACAGGACCTCAGCATGATGGACCGTTAACATAGACAGGATTTTGATGCTGTCATACAGCATGACAATGGCTCCCTGTCTGAGGTCCGCACACTGTCGTCTTCCTGGCTCCAGATCATGTCTGGGTTATCCCAGCTGGACCAACAGTGGCAGCATCTTCAACACAACACTCTTCTGTGCAGAACAAACTCACACTGAACATCCAGATGGACCTTTGCAGACGTTTCCTCTCCGAGGCTGTTCTCGGCAGTGCAGTGATAATCCCCGCTAAAGCTGGAGTTGATATCTACGATCTTCAAGATGGGTCCGGTCTCCTGGTCCACCTCGTCATCTCTGTACCAGGTGTAGTTGGTCACTGGTGGGTTTGAATGGCTGCTGCAGAACAGAGAAACCGAGCCGTCCTCTAGGATTGGACCGCTGGGGTCCACAATAACAGCCGTTTCCTTTGGAGAAACTAGAAATGCAACAACTATGAGTTCAGAGTTCACAAACTCCAGACAAAAACATGGATAAATGATTCTCTCAGACTCACAGTGCACATCTATATAAGTGACGGAGGAGTTCTGGGATCCGAGTTTGTTGCTGGCCCGGCAGTAAAACTGTCTGTCCACTTCTGTGACTGGGGTCGACAGCTTCATTTTAAATCCTACTGAGACCTCATCATCTCCACTGACCTTGAACCAGGCGTAACTGTCCACAGCCGGGTTTGCATCAGAGTTGCAGGTCAGAGTTATGAGGTCTCCCTCTTTCACAGGACCAGAGTTGCTCACTGACGTGTTATTTGGAGGATCTGAAAGGAAAACCAGCACAGAAAATTGTAAGAAGCGCTTACATATTACCAGACAGGGATGAGTAAGAAGATAAGCCTTCTATTATATTTCTGGAACAATGAGGCTTCTCATGGCAGAGCCAAACCTACAGATGGAAATCCTTGCAGTACTCCATGTGGCCACTAGAGGGTAGTAATACATGTTTTTAGGAAAGAGTTTGTAATTGCTTTTCTATATACTTCTATTTAGTCTTTCCAGAGAGCTGTACCTAATAAAAAGAATAAACAAGATATAAAAAGGTTAAGTAAATGTTTCCTTATAACCAATTAAACTTTTTTCAAAATTAGTTTATAAGGTTACATCCCTGCTTTTGTTTGCCAGACCATGAAAAATAGTTAATTTAGATGGACTAAATAGATAAAAGTGATATTTTTTTAAAAGTTTGAATAGAAAAGAAGATTTCATAAATGTACGAAAAAAATTTTTTGACTGAAAAATGAATTTTTCCTGTGTTTCATTGATTCAAATATTTGAAAAAAAAGTTTCATTTTAAAATGGCTTTTAGATTTTTTTTTTTACACAGTATTAGAGGTTTTATGTTTTTAATATGTTTTTAAAATAACTTTTTAATAAACTTTGGAAAAAAATTCAGGCATCAATGGATTTAAAAAAGTTTTTTTTTTTTTTAAATGAATAAGTGAAATAATGGTTATTGAATAAAAATAGGTCAAATATTTGTTTTTCCTGGGGAGTTTCTTTTTTTTTTTTTAGGGATAGCTCTGCTTTGCTGTAGTGTCTAAAATATTTTGAACAGTAAATAGTAAATATTCAGTTTGATCTTTTTAACTCTGGAGAACCCCCAAGGTCAAATTTGTCTAATTCTTTATAAACTTTTATTTTGAATTGTTTGATGCTGTTACTTGCTGTTTCCCGAAATGAACAAACAAAACCAACTTTTTAAAAAATAACTTTAAAAGCCCTGAAGAAAAAAATGTTGTTGGGTTCTCTGTGACAGAATAAATTGTCAGGATCAATTGCAAGTTTGGAAAATGGATAATTGAATGGGTGTACTCACACAGAACATGTAGAATGAGATGTTTTTCATACTTGAGGTCACTTTTTCCTGCCTGTCGGTTATAGAGAACGATACAGGAGTATTTCTGTCCGTTGTCGAGGTAAGAAGCACTGAAGTTCATGACAGAAGTTATGGATTTTGATTCCACTGTCTCCTTAACGTCTCCTGTACTCGGTGTCCATGTCAGCACAGGAGGGAGAATGGGACAGGGGGCGAGAGCCGAGCAGTTCAAAATCACTGGAGTTCCTTCTTCTACTTCTAGTGTGGATGGAGTCAGAGTGGGTCCAGGAAGAGAATCTAGAGAATTAAAGTATGAAAGTGATAAAATAATGACCAAAAACAATGTCTATAAGGACTGGGATTGTAAAGATACCTTGAGTGGTGATGCGGACACTAGTTTGAAAGTTGAACTTCAGGGAGTTGCCGCACTGCAGTCTGAAGTAATAGTCGTCATAATGGTTTGACGGCAGGTTGTGGAAGATGGTGGTGCAGTTTTTGTCACTGAGGAGCCCCGTCAGGTTCCCCTGCATGATGTTCAGGCCGACGCTCGCTCCGGTCAGGCTGGAGTCAAACACCTGCGTCCGGCTCCAGCTGCCTCTCCTCCATATGGCTTTACAGGAATCATCCAGGAACTCGTCCCACTCTGAGGGCAAGCTGAAGGCACAGGGGATCCGCACACACGAGCCACTCAGCCCCTCCACCGCCTGGGGCAGGAAGACTGCCCAGTCCCGGCAGAGAGTACCTGATGTGAAGCGGGAACATCAGAATAAAGCCTACAAATGCATTCTTCTGCAATTAAAAGCATTACTCTAATATAAAAATATATTTTTAAGGTGAATCTGAAACAGTTTACCTTGAAGGAAACAGATCATAAAGAAAATATTGAAGGTCCCTTTCATTTCTGTTACACTGTTGATGCTGGAAGAAGATGCAAAGCGGATAAATTTAAAACAAACATTTATAAAAACGTGAAACATTACAGAAAATAAAATTTAAAAAAGTTAATTTTTCCAAATGCATTCCCTAAAAACATATTTTTTCTCTGAGTTTTCAAACAAACCTTACAATAACGTTTTTTTCTGCATCAATGTTGACTCGATCACGGCCCAACTTAACCTCTCTCATACCTGTGATTATAACAAAGTATTTTTTTTAAGAAAATAAAATCGTATATATAAGTATCTAACCTTGCCTTTGTGTTTCCTCCAAAACTACTGAGTTATGAAATTGATCAGTCATGATGCACAGAATTAAGTAAATTAACTCTGTAAAGTTTTGTAAGGATTTTGTATTCAGTCATCATACATTTAAAACATATAAGTTAACAATTTTTTACAACACTTGCAGCCATTTCTCTTTGTGTCTTCCTTTAAAGTTAACAGAAATGTTCAGCTGTAATATTTCTAATCAAACAAAACAAAAAAAAAACTCAAATGTATAAGAGAAACAACACGCAACGTCCACAAAAGTATTTAAAATAAAAGATACCTGATTCAGGAGCAGCATGAGAGGGAGACTGGTGATCCAGTGTGCGATTCATAGAAGGCTGCTGGTGCGTCTGGAAGACACGCTCGCTCACACGCAGCTGTGTGATGCGCGTTTACTGTGACGCTACACAAACACAAACAGTGGCGTTCTGATTGTGTTCTGCTTCATTCGACTTCCACCCTCCATGGAAACAACAACACATTCAACTCAAACCATCCTCCAGCTCACCAGACACAAGAGACAAGTGACTAAACTAACATTATATTAAAGATTATCCTCTTTTAGGATGTTTTTAAATAAAGTGATGACTCACTTCATATTTTGTCAGCATTAAAGCAAATTTGCAACAGCGGTGAAAGTTCTCCGCATGTGTGGAGTTCATTGAGTGAGGACAGAAGTAAATGGAAGCAGTTAGAAGCAAAATTACACAAAAAATCAAGACGACAAAAAGTGACACTGTCCACAAAACAAGGGAACCTTTTAGGAGAACCTACATGAGGCAACCTTCCAAATGCAGAGAATCTATGCAAAACTCAGATGATCATTGAGGATTTAGAATCAATTGTTCTGGATATAAAATGAAACATGTTTTCTCAAGTTTTGGCTAAAGTTGAAAATGTTCATCTTTAATAGTTTCAAAGTTGTAGGTTAACACACCAAAATGACAAACACTGAAATTTGAGTCTTCAAAGCACCAAAGCTAACACTTTTTCAGTAGGGGTGTAGGGTAAGATCGATTCAGCGATAAATTGTGATATTTCGCTTTTGTTTTCCACCTAAACCTCAGATCGCTAGTTGGTAGTACATCACACTGAGCCTCTTTGAGCAGCTCTACACCGCACCAAAACAACTAAATCTGCTAATGTTCAATCCGCCTTGCAGTTTTGGTAGTAATGAGACGTATACTTGTAGTTTTGACTTGAGATGTGTCATATAAAAACACAAACTACTGTGTTATGTAGTGGCTCAGATCATTTGTTTTACCATTTTAGCACTATAAAAAAACATAAAAATTCTGGTATTTTTTTTCAAAGTCATTCTCTTAAAAAAAACCTGAAAACTGTTCTGGTACAGTCGTGGAATATATCGCAATACGCATCGTGAGACATTTTTTAATCTAGATACGCATCATATCAGCAGACTCTTACCAATAGAATTCAGTTTTAACTATTGTTTTTGACCTAATTATGAGATTTACTGGATAAAAATTTCCATTAAAACTGTATTTGTAAAAATATATATATATTCTTAATGCCTGCTCAACAGCAAAATATAATTGGAAAAGTATAATTTACTATAAACAAGCAATTTTTTGGCTATAATTCCTATTGCATGTTGCTATTTTATAACTATCTTTTTATTAGATGGATAGATAAATACTTTATTAATCCCAAGGGAAATTATGGCAGTCTGCAGCTCCAGGCCATTCACACATATAAAAGAAGACATTAAAATACATAAATAAATAAACAACAATAAACAATATTGAGGAAAAAAAAACAGCAGCAACTGTCCATTTTTATATAAACAAATATTTAATATTGCATTGATAACAGAATACATCTTCATTTATTTACAAATCCAAGGCATATAAACATTTACTCAATAAATAATGCAAAAAATGTTTCTTGAAACAGACACAGGAAGTTTATGTTTCAATGTAAAAACCTGAGAATATAAAACATTTGAACCAGATTGAATAACTGTGACAGTACAGAGTCGATGTGCTTCTTCCTGTTTGAGTCTTCTGCTCCTGTAGTGTTTTAAAACAGTCTGGTAATGCTGAACAGTGGCCAGCAGGGGGAGGTAAAGCTAAAAGATGATCAGACCCCTGGATCTGAGGTTCAGTTTGCAAGCTGATGAGAAAAAATCCTTGATGAGCATCATCACTGTCAGTAACAGCTTCCTTGGGTGTTCCAGCGCGTCTGCTCGCCACCTCAAACTCCTGAGCCCCATCTTCAGGTTTGTGAGTCCAGGTCCCAGAGGCTGATCTGTAATCCGACCGGCTCTTATCCAGCAGGGAAGGAAAGAATGACTCACTGCACGGTTCGCTCAGCAGCTTCCCTCCTTATTTCACAGTTTTAAATGGGTGAAAAAGGTCAATATCGGCTGTGCTCGTCGGTTGCCGTGACGATGACGTCCATCCAGATCCGCATGGACACCGCGTTGGAAGCAACCAGGAAGAACAGACGGTCGTAGGTCTTCACACAGAAGGTCAGGCTCGGCCGCGGAGACTGAACGGAGACGCCATTTTTACCGTTAACATCAGCAGATTTAAAAAACAAACTATTTCCTTTATCAAAAGATTGGTAAACAAATGTGTTCTAAAAACAGACCAAAAAAATAAATCAAACTTTTCTTTTTTTTACAATAAGGCTTAGATATGTATTTATTTAATAAATATAAAGAATATTTGCAAAAAATATTTAAGTGAGTATTAAAAATTAAGATCAAATGAGCTTGAAAAATAGTTTTTGGCTTCAGAGAAAATGGTCAATTTGACAATTTATTACATTAAATATATATTTATATTTCATTTCACTGGTCAAAATGAGTTTGTGTGGAGACTAAACTCACAGAGGTGGCGGTTCGTAGATGGTCGTAGTAAACCTCTTCTATTGCCTGGAAGTAAATGACTCCTTTCAGCTTCCTTTCATCACAATCTGCAAAAAAGTTATAAACAACAAAACAATTTACCAAAGTATTTGATGTCTTTTTTCTCTTTATAAGCTCTAATAGTGTGATTTGACGGTGATTTTCTGTGTAATCTACCAACAATGGTTGAGCTTCAGTCGTGTGTCATGTAAAAACTCCTTTTTGCTGCCAACACAAAGACAAACATGCAAAGGCCGTGTTCGCGCGCAGCTCCCCAAGCCCGTCCAACCTGTATAGTAGGCGAGTCGTTTGTGGTCCGTGTCAAACAGGAACCATCTCTTCTTCCACGTCTTCACCCTCCCGCCTCTCTTGGTCAGGAAGCCCGCGCAGCGCCGAGACGTCAGCCGCAGGTCGGTGCAGCCGGTGACCCCGTGACCCAGAGACTCCACGTGGGCCCGAAGGTCAAAGTTTGGAGAGAGGAACAGGGGCAGGCTGCGCTGCTGTAGGGACAACTGAAATGGATTGTGGGTTAAAAAAAAAGGAGATTTTCCATGGAAAACAGCATTCAGAGGCTCTTTATAATGGATGCACTTGTTTTTGGTTCTCAACAGGGGCTCTCTGTGATACGATGTTAAAAATAAATGGATTGGAATTATGCAACTGGCAGAATCATAAAAACTATCCTCAAAAAAAAGAAGAAAACTCAAAGAATGCAGTTATGTGCTAACATTTAAAAGCTGATTTAAGCTGATATAAAATCCAAACTCTTTATGTTTAGCAGATTTAAGTTCTACAACTACACCACTAATAGAAAAGTTATGATCTACTCTAGTGCAGTTAAATTGTTTTTGTGGCAAACTAGTTCTGCCACTAACAATTATTTCAATAGCCGACTAATCACGGATTATTTTTTTCCAATTAGCCGACTAATCGGGTCGTGAGGAAACTGCATGATAGCTAAAATATTAGCAAAACTCCAAATTAGCCTAAAAACTGAAAAAGTTTGAATTAGCCAAAATAGCTAGCATGTAGCTGAAATATTAGCTAAACATCAAAATAGCCTAAACAACAAAAAAAAAGCCTAAATTAGCCAAAGCAGCTAGCATTTAGTTGGATTATTATAGCCAAAAAGTTGCTTGACTCAAAAATAGTCTAAAAAACCTTAACAAATGCCAAAATAGTCCAAAAAGCTAGAATAATGCCATTATAACTTTCAACACTTTGACTCTATATAATATAAAGTAACGACTAATCGACTATTAAATTAGTCGTCGAATATTTTAACAGTCGACTATTTTATTAGTCGACTAATCGCGGCGGCCCTGTTGCACAAATCCATGTTTGAAGTGAATAACATCCATGAAAAACAACTGATATGAGTGTAGAAACAAGAATTTTAATGAGATCATTCATTAGAAAAAAAAAAAATGAATATATTTCTGGCTCTTGTGCATCAAAGATTAAACAGATATTAATCTAAGAATAAGACTAAAAAGTCTAATTAAAACCATATTTTTATGTCTATATTTAAGGCATCCCCAGTAGCAATTTCATTAAATATATATTTTTTAGAGTTTTTAGAAAAATTCAACAAGCCTGTGACATATTTTAAGACATATTTTCTGCAGAGCAACAGAAGTTCATCCAAAACATGCCTCTTGGTCATGAGCGGGACTCCAGGGGTAGAAGTTACCCTTCCTTGATATCCCAGCATTCCTTTGTTTACACTCTCACCCTCTAGCTTCTAGCTCCTCACAACAGCCATACAGTGTAGAGCCAGATACCAGCTCAGACAAGGAAAATGAAGATGTTCACGGATGTATTTGTCTGCAAGTGGAGGCTTCAGATATGTAGCAGAGAAGGGAGACTTTGGCCCACTTACTACAGTTGCTGCATCACAAACCTGAGCTTTAATAGATCTAGCACGATTTAAATAAAGAAAATATCAGAAAGTTTAAATCGTATTTTTTATATATATGTCCTAAATGTTGCAAGAGTATGATAGAGACCCTAAAACAGGATTTTCATGGGAGTTGGTCTTAACTAAATAATAATAAATACAATTCCATTAAAGACTCACTTTCATGAATAGAGTTTTACTATGTTCTTGTGGAATTTTGATGATGATGGAGGGAATATACATATAAAAGAAAATTAAGCTCAAAATTGCATTTTTTAAAATTTGAATCCTTCTGAATCAAGAGCAGATACAAAATGCTGTTTAAAAAAAAAAGCTTATTTGTGAGGAAAATATACTAGAAAAACCAAAAGCTCCTCTGTTCAGAGATCTCAGCAATGGGGAAGGGAAGGGGAAAATAGAAAGCAAGAAAGACTGATATGTTTGATATTTCATTCTTACCTGAGCCGGGTTTGGAAAGGAAACGGTCTTTGGTGACTGGTTTGGTTCCATCTCTGGTTCTTGTAGATCCTCTGGTTCTGGAGGTTCCTCTATGGAAATGTTGAGTTCTCTTTGGTTTCTCTCCTCCAACATCACACGCCGTCGCTCTTCCTGAGTTCATATGAAATGAAGTAAAGTTTATATCAAAATATGAGGCCTTCTTTAGCCTCATAATCCTTCGATTATGCCGTTTGTTGTTTATGTTTGCAACGTTGACAAACTCCCATAAACCTGCTCAGGTGTTTTTAGTGAGCTCAGTGTGTTTTGGGGATCAGCCGGCCGTTTGTAAGGCGATGCGTCGTGGAGGATCAGAGGTGTTGGGAGTATTTGACTCACCCGCTCCCTGAGTAAGCGCTCCCTCTCCGCTTTGGCCTCCTTCAGTTTCCTCTCAATCTCCATGAGATCCACCAGACACGGACTGACAGGAAAACAACAAACATTGGAATATCGTTAATCGTTTCTTTTTTTCCTTTCACTGAGCTACAAATAAACTATAAAAAAAACGAGACTTTCTAGGGACTGCAGTGGAGATAAGCACAAACAATTTTGATGTTTCCTCCGTTGGATGATGCGCATCAGAAGAACTTTAACTTAGAAGAGATGCAACTCCCTCACATATACAGAACAGGAACAGTCTAAATTTGATAAATAAGCATCATGGAGGAAAAACGTATAAATAAATAAATAAACCTGAGCATTGAGGATGAAATATCATCCTCAACAATCACCTCAGCCTACACCCATCTTCTCCTGCTGTTTGTTTACAGTTAATGACCGGCTGAGCATCCTGTTTACTCCAACTCATGCTGTACGCTGGATTTAACCGATCCAGTGAAAGTCATCTTTAGTGACATATTCAGTTCATTTTAAAGCACAAGTGGTTGTCGTCATTATTTAATTTACAATAATAGTAGACTAAAACAAAGAAAAATCCACAACAGACCAATATTTTGGCATCGAATTTCTGATTTTCGGTTAGTGTACCACACTAGACTACAGCCGACAGTCATTTCAATATGAGTTCAGTCGACAATTTACCTTAAATGAGATTATAGTTCATCTCAGTTGAAGAATTTGCATTCTAATATGAATAAACCCATTTATAAAAACTGCTGCCAGCAGACACAATTAACTTTTTTGACTTCACTAGATACAATTGTGGTTTAATATCTGGTAATAAAACCTAAAAAAATGATCTTATCATGAAAAAAGTTGCTAAATCCAACTAAAACATTGAATGTGCTGCATCAGGATTTGAGACACTATGATACCAGAGTTTATACCAGACTTTATCGTCTAGTTTCATCAAACTAAACCGACCTGGCAGCGCGAGAGCTGGTGGCGCTGTTGCACGGAGTCAGCAGCCCGCCGCCGTTGCTGCTCACGGGTTTGTGTCCGTTAGCGTGCCCGTTGCTGAGTCGGTGCGAGACGAGGGGGGACGCCTGAGCCTCTGAGGTCTGACTGTCAGGAGGCATCCTCACCAACCCTGCAAAGGGGCGAGCAGGCAGAGGAGCAGGTCAAAAACCAGTCGGTGATGTCATCTGGGTACAGCAGAAAAATTCACTTTTTAATGACGTCAAAGCATTCAAAGTGAGAGGAAAAAGGAGACCACGAGTGGTTGTGAGTGCATCCAAAAATGTTGTTTTAGCAGGAGATTTCGGGGGTTTTCTGACTCATCTGGTCGGGACAGGCAAATCCAGCTTTCTAACAAGTTGGTGACACGCCTCTGATTTGACTAAGAGGGAGGGAGCAGAGCAAACAGACAAACAAGGACGCGACTGCGCAGAGTGTGCGTTTATTGTCCTGTACTACAAAAGTCTCGGCTTGAGTAATCAAGAGAACAATAGAAGCCAGAACCGGGCCTGGGATGGGGACGTACCCTGCACCGACAGCGGCCGGTCGGCCAGTCTGTTCCGGTGGGAACTTCGCCGTCTTGGTAAACTGTTGGCGTCTTTGTAATGATCCTGGAGGTTAAAACACAACACGGTCTAGTGAGTGTCATCAATCAGATTTTTACATACATTTATTTTTGCTTTTTTATATTAAAAGGAAGGATGTATGGAGAAATGATGCACCAAGCATATTTTTTAGCTGCTACTTTTACTACTGAGGCTAACTGGAAGCTGACCCATCAACTCTTCACTATAAATGTGGTATCCGTGACAACCGGCTGCACACCTGCGGAGGCTTATGGACCGTCGACGGAGAGAGTGACATCACGCAGGGAGCGACGTCTGCGATGTTCAACCAATCAATGAGCGGTTTCTTCTCTTTGAGAACCTGCAGGACCAGAAAAGATTTGGAAATTCAATTTGTGACGATCACAGGAATCAACCTGGAACTTTAATCGTCGCTGGAGGGGCGGGGACAAAGACCGCGGCATCGGACTGAAAATCGAGAGATCGAGATTAGAAAGTTATCACAACCAGCTTTGATTCATGCTCCACTAACACTTGAACATTTGAGAAACCTTCTCTGCTCCATTCATAGACAGATTCTCCAAAAATGCTTTTAAATAACGGTCATCTTGGCGTGTTTCTTTAAAGCATTATTAAAATTAGACAAAATAACCTGAATTTAATCAATTAAAATGATTTTTATCATTTAACTGTAATGTGATGGGATCATACACACATCAAAAGTTACAGATCAGGTTTATTTGCATTTTAAAGAAAGTTTAAAACTTGTCAAGTGCATTTATTTTATAATATCAACCATCAGATATCTAATCTAAACTATCTCGTCTCTTCTCCTCTCTGGAGCCGCTCCCTTCCTCCAGCTAGTCTTTTCTCCCACCGGCCGGTGAACAAACATTAACCTTTACAAGGAAAACAGATTCATTTCTCTTGTTTTTTAGCTTACCGCTCAGTGCAGAGATGTGAAACTTCATCCAGCTTGTAGTTTCGCCCTCTCACGCATCCCGACACATGCTCCCTTCTACAGGCACAACCACAGAGCCCTCCCTCCCTCCCTCCCATGTTTACTCCTCCCTCTGTCCTCTCCCTCCCCTCCTTCCTTCCTTTCTTTCCTCCAGCTCGCTCCGTCTCCTCTCTGCGTCCGATTTGTCTTTTCCTCTTCCAGATCTTGTCTCCAGCTCATTTTAACTGGTGCTGTCATAACTCGGATCAAAGACAAAGCACTTTAATTACTGACTGATGCACTTTGGAACAGCGAGTGCGCTCGATATCTACAATCTGCATGAGCTGTGAGTCATATTTATTATATGAAATAGAACTTTATCTGATGAACATTTTTTTTTTTTTGGGAAAATGAAAACAATTTTTATGAAAAGATCAACTCCAATTCATTTTGTGTGGTTGCAACCTAAATTTAAAAAATTAAAATGATCTCATTAAATCATCATCTGCAGGCATTTATACTGAAGTGGACCACAGAGGCAGACCGCCAGCTTTTAGAGGGTGTAGTCCAATCACAGAATGTGAAAAGCATAATTCATGCTTTGCTGTGGACTGAACCTTTTTTTGACTGAATGAATTTGTGGCAAACAGAATAGACAAAACTACATTTGCATTGTTTCTTCACAAACTTATGGGACTAAAGCCAAATTCAATGGAAGACGTGAGAAATGTGGAGTTTTGGTTTAGACCATTTCAGTTTTAACCTCCTAATGAGCACAAAAGTGAAGTTCTAAGTGCTGGAAAAGTCTCCAGGGACAAAGCAGACCTGGGTAAAGAAACCACACAGCTAGAGATTCACAACTCGGACTCGTTAAACGGACACTAGAGGTCGGAGACGCTTCAGCAGGAAGATGGAAAACAGACCGAGTGCATTTCCATCTGGACGGCTGCAGCGAGCAGCTGCTTTCCTACTGCTGAGGCAATACTCACATTTTGAGGAGGGATCTATTTGGTTTCAACTGAACTACCAGACATTTGATACGTTTTTACTCATTTTGGGTAAAATATAAAAGACCAACTTGACTTCTAAGGTTTTTCAACAAATTACAGCAGTATTTGTCTTAACCTTTCACTTGTTTAAATTAAAAAAAATGGACAATATTTCAGTAAATTAACTTATTGGGTTTTTTTTTTGTATTAGTTAGAACTAGAGCTGCAGAATTAACCATTTTTACCCCATAAAGCAAAAACAAAAAGAGACGAGAATAAAACTAAAATATTAAAAACAGAAATCAAACAGTAACAAAAAAACAACTAAAAGCTGAAAGAATCACCAAAATAAAGTTACAATTTTAGTCCATCATCACAGAAGTGAAATCTAGAGAAAACACACCAGAAATAACCTCCTTCATCTTCCACATATGTTTTAGCCACAAGTGAGGTTGCTTTGAAAAAGAGGGTTTTCCTGCTCCGATATGTTCAGCTCTGCCGTTAAAAGATGTTTACCTACTCCTAAAGTCCGCCGTGGTTCAAATAATATACAGTCTCTGACATAACAGGGCTTTTAAATAGAGCATAAACCCTGCTGGTCCACAGAAACATGATATAGTGACTAAAAAAATAAGATTAGACTCAAAATCTGAGCCATTATTTTGAAAATACTCATTTAGCTTAAGTATTTTCATTAAAAATTACATTTTCTTGTTTATTTTTTATATGAATTATGTTATAAAAATTTTAAAGATTACTTAAAGTCTCAACTAAGCAGCTTTGTTTGTGCAAAGTTCAGAAAAACAAATACCATAAGCTGTACTATTTACATGATATCTTTAAAATGGATCAGCAGAATTATATAGACTTTATGTAATAAATAAATTATGTTTGCTTTAATAACTTCCCAAAAACCGTAATTAGAATCAAGAAATTGCATAGATGCTGAATAGTGTCCTACCATCTGAGTTGTGTGGACGAGCTCCCTCTTCTCCTTCCTCAGAGCGCTCAGCTCCCGCTCCTTCTCCTTCTCCATCTCCCTCAGCTGCTCCTCCAACTGCTGGACTCGCTCCTGAAAATTCGAGGAGGAATTCCCGGTCAGCGTGGACGGCCGTGTGGTTTCTTCCCTGCAGGAAACCAGCCAAGTACGGCTGCTGACTCATCTGACCGGCATGGGGTTCGTTTGGATTTTTTGCCGTGATTCGACGCTGGAAACAGGCCAGATGTGACGCCGAGCGTTAGTTTCGGAGAGCGCCATGCGCAATGCAAGGCAACATCTGTTCGGTGGGTTACGAGAGGTGAAGGACAGAGACCGACGACAGCAGAAACAAACCTGAAACCAGCACCTGAGGGCAGCAGCGACAAACAGAAAGATATCAGTTGCAGAAGAAGACAATAAAGACGAGTCGCCTGCTGGCTCTGACAATACCTCGCTTTATCTGCACTTTCACCCTCCTCCTCCTCTTCCTCCAACCCACCCAAGTCAATTGAAAAACAATTGAACATTATTTATCCAGTATATGTTGTTGAATGGAAGAGTCTTGTTTCTCACAGTCATGAGTTCCTCGTTTTAGCCGAGTTCAGCACATTTCAACACACTGCACCTCTAACAATGAGAGGAGGAGGGGAAATATATAAAAAATATGATATGATTGTTTGATTTGCTGATGCAACAACATTAATGATGCATGTAATGAACACACGGCTGCATCACAAAGACTTTAAAATATAAAATATAAGTCGAAACAATCTGTGTACTTTAGATAAATGTAAAAACTGAATATTTTAAATGTGAAAACAGATTTTTCTTTTCTGTTTCCTTTTAGATCATATTTTTGTAAAGTTATTCAGGATTCAGTTACTTCTATGAAAGACAATATGTACACATTTTGGAAATGTAGCACTCATTTAAACTGAGGAGAAACAACTTTTTTCCAATGAATATCAGGCTGAATCAGCACAAAGTGGAAAAAATGATAATAAGCAGTTTAAAACTCAGAGACAGACATTTTGAAAAAACACAGTCAAATAAAAACTTGAAGAAATACTTAAAACTTGAATAAAAATCAACTTGATACCTAAAACTATTACTACACAAAGAAATATAACAGCAATCTTTCCAATTTTCTATTTGATTTGTTTGTTTTTTTTGTCTTAATTTTTCTCCCTCTTTGCTTTCTTTCCTTAGTTTACATTTTCAATTCCGACATTTTGTTTTCAGTGTTATCCTGCTCGACGTGGGGGTGAGACTTTGAGCCTATTGGCAACCGGGACTTTGGGTGACAGAGGACAAACTTTCTAACTCGTGGGCCACAAACGTTTCTACGTTTTAACAGAAGGCCAAGATAAGAAAAAAGAAAGAATAGTACGAGATCTGGACAAAAACACGTCTTAATCTTAATAGAAAATGACTTTAAAACATAACATTTTGAGTTTTTATTTTAAAAGTGTGGTTTATGTTCTCATTTTAGCGCTATTTTCACCAATGGGGTGGTGTCCCAACCCAAACTCAGGGAAATGTTGTGTTCATGTGTTCCAGAAATAATCGGAAAAATAAAAGTCTGATTTGAAAATCACACATGAAAAACAACACATTTTTAAACACTATATGAATGCAGAATCACTTTTTCACCTGAACAAATGTGCATTTATATGTAGAGCACCATCTATAGGGAGATACTTAGAAATGAATTTGGATGATCAAAATCATTTATTATACTGTAGTTTGCCCACCCCTGGGTTATGGAGGTGTCATTTCTGTTCCAGAACAGCGTCTGTGTCGTCTCTTCCTCTGATCTTCCAGACTTTGTGAGAGCATCATCACTACTGTCCGCCCCAGACAAGGTCTGACCTCTGATGTGCAGCCAACAACTTCAGTTCCCACCAGCAGCCACATCTTGAATGTGTTTTACAGTTTTACTTTTTTTTTGCTGTTTCTGTATTAAACTCTAAACAGAACTTTTTGTTTGGATGGATTTCAGTGTTGAGGAGACGTGTAATTGTTTTACTGCAACAGAGCTCTGACAATTTAGGCTGTTAATTACGTTTTTACATTATAATCGATGTGAGTTCAATGCTTTTGTCAGGAAGGAGGAGAGACCTTTATTGTGAAATGAAAACCATGAACTATATAAGTTGTTAAGTGAAGTGTAAGACACGTGAACTGATCTTACCTGGTAAGGGAAAAACTAGTAAAGACCATCTCTGATTTTAAAAAATGTTTTTAACATGATCTTGTAGCATTTTTACGATTAAGCAGTAAATAAAAAAAAATCAGCCTAAATATTTCCTGAATATTTCTATATTCAAATTGAAAAAGATTTGAAAAAGATTGTAGTTATGATTAAAAAAAAAAACACTGCCACTGAAGCTCCTTATTGACTAAACACACCTGATCCAGGTAATCAGCAGCAGATGAGGCAGGATCTCAGAAGAACCAGCAGGAAGCCAGTCCTCCAGGCCTGGAGTCTGACACCCCTGGTGTAAACGGAGAGCTCTCGCCAATAGGATGGGAAAATGAGTCCCACCCACAACTTAGAGGTAAATTTCTGATGAACTGCTACCGCTGTGCAGAAACTAAGTTCTAGAAAATGAATAGGTTTATTATTATTATTATAATTTTGGCTAAAAACAGCATAATTATAATTTAAACACCACTTGGAATGCTTTTACATTAAATCAAAGGATGATCAGAATGGAACTTTAGGTAAACAAGCACAATTTTAGGTAGATTCTATTGCTTGAAAGTGTAAGAAATTGTAAGTTTTTAAATAAAAAGGAGAAATTAGAATAATTTCATTTCAAGTACAGAAAGAAATGCATAAAAGTCATTTGATTGATTGGTCAGAAAATTAATAAGATTTCGTTTATGTTTGAAGTTCAACTACCTTTCCATAAAAAGGAGCAAAGTGGGAAAAACCAGCAGCATATTGGATTTCATTGTGGACTTCTGACGTCATCAGAGCTCTCAGAGGAGGAATTTCTTTGAGGGTAAACATGGACGCAGCACATGACGAGCTGATAAGCTGCAAACTCGTGCTGCACATCAGGGAGCAGCTGTAAAGTTCTCTGTGAGGCTGTTTACCTGAGCGGCGTTGACTGCATGCTGCTGACACGACAGCTCCTTCTCTCCATCTGCGTCCTCGCACTCGTCCTCGTCAAGGCCGCTCTCTCGCTCCAGAACACGGAACTCCCAGTCTTCAAAAGCCCGAACAGCCGCCTCCATCTGCTCCTTCTCCTGAGTTAGAAAAGAAGAAGAACTCAGCAAGATTTTAATCTACGATTGGGTTGACAAGTTTATGCAGAAAGGAAAAACGAATTAGTGAAATACTTGAAATCACAGTTACAGGGTTACAAACTCAAAATTAAAAAATTGAATGAGTCAAAATTGATCAGAAGTTTGTTTCTCGTTTTATCAATTTTATCTATTCTGTGGATAACTAAAGTTTTTGTTTATTAAAAAAAAATAAATAAATAAGCAGGAGATCAAATTTATTTTATAGCTCAAAAATGATTTTTTTTCAGAGTTTAGAAAAATCTGATTTTAAACATATTTTTTCAAATACTATTTCATTTAGAAAACTTTATTTTTTTTATGCAAGAATGTTTACATTTTAGTTCTTTTTTTAATTTAAAACCCCTGATGTTACTTGCTGCATGTTTTTGTAAAGTAAAAAAAAAAAAAAAAAAATCCCATAAAAGCAAAAGTTTTCACTCTCCCACAAGATGCGCCTCATTTCTTTCAATCTGTCTTTCATTTTATTCTTTGTTTTTTTTTTTAAGAAACTTGTCCCAGACCTGTTTCTAAAAGCTGTTACCAAACAAATCCAACATGTTTCAGCACGACTGCAACAAACCTGTCATTAAATCACTTCCTTTCTGTCACATTCACAAGGAGCCACACATCCCCGGCTCTGCATGGGTGTGTGCAAAACTCAAGAATCATTGACACATCAGGTCAAACAGGTACTGAACAAACCCACATTGTGAGACACAAACAGGAGCTGGGTCAACACACCCTTACACTCACTGTTTTGAGTCACAACATTAAAGTAGAAGCAGCAGTTTCTTCATTTGGAAAGCAGCCACAAAGGTGCAGTCATACTAAAAGATGACTAAGAGATATTTTATGAAAGAAGGTGATTATTTCACATATAAATGTCTCAAAGTGAGTGATAAATTGACACTTTAATGCAATAACTTGTTAATTCATTGCATCGGCTGCTTGACACAGGAAGCAAATGAGTTTTTTCGCTGTTAACAAGATCAAAGTAGTGATACCTTCTTTGTAACCACAGCTGCAGTGAATACTTGTACTTTGAATGAAACTGGTCATGCTTCTTTAACTTTGGTCATTTCTTTGTTTACTTTTCAGCTTTGATGTTCCTGTTTGTCTCCTTTCTGGTCTTTCTTTTAATGGACCAACAAAAAGACAATAAGTGAATTCTAGAATTGTCATAACTGAATATAAACTAAATATCACTTTGGGGTCCATGCGACCTCGAAATATAGAACATTTAGTACTTTAGGAACTTAAATATTCAGATCATATTCTTTTTTTTTATTAGTAGTAATTATAAAGTGTGGGAATGGCAAACTCGCTCACTCAGCAATTCTTAAGTGTTATATTAGCCAATAACTTCTTTTCCTTTACATGTTTGAATATAGTCCATAGCAAAAGTATTTGGGTATATTGGGGGCTTGTCCGAGATATTAAAACCTAACTTTGCTACTTTCCTACTTGATAGTTTCTACTGTTACTTTCCTCAACCTCAAAATCAAGAACACTTATTACTTTAGGAACTAAAGTAACTAGGCCATATTCTTTTTTTTTTATATATTTTTTTCCTACAAACTATTTTATTGGTAGTAATTCTTGAGTGTGGGACTGGCAAACTCACTTACCCAGCAACTCTAAAGTGTCTTAATACCTAATAACTTCCTTTCTTTACATGTTAGAATACAGTACAAAACAAAAGTATTTGGGTACATTGGGGGCTTGTCCGGGATATTCCAAACCAAGTTTGTTACTTTCTTACTTGATAATTTCGTCGTTCTCAAAATCCAGAACATTTAGCACTTTCGGAGCCTAAATATTTAGGACATGTACTTTATTTATTTATTTATTTTTTCCCAAACTCAGTTACATTAGTAGCATTTATAGATTATTGGAACTGCAAACTCCCTTACGCAGAAACTCTAAAGTAACTTAACACCCATGAAGTTCTTTTCCTTTACATGTTTGAATATAGAGCAAAACAAAATATATTTGGGTAAATTGGGGGCTTGTCCGGGATATTCAAACCCAAGTTTGCTACTTTCAGGTACAATGGTGCTTTCAGATGCACGACAGGACTATTGAGGCAAACTGATGCCATAATACATCACTGCCTAAAATACAACTTTTCAATAGTAACAGATGAGCATTAAAGTCCAAAAAGCCCATCATTTTTTAAGTTAATTAAATGTTAGATCTAAACTAACCCCATATAAAAAAGGGGCTCCTTGATAAAGTTTAATGTTTTTATAAGTTTTGTTAAATAGAGTTCATATCTATAACCAAACCATTGGTTTAACACTCAAACTACAACTTCCTCTTGACATTATTAATTGGAAATGTATTCAGATTTTTCATTTTAAAAGAAGAATTTATATAAATTGAATATCTAAAGGTGTAAGCTATGAACTTATGTTTATTGAACTAACCTGCACAGGAAGAATCCTGACCTCATTTGTACTATCTGCCGGTGTGGGATAATATTACCTCAGTGTTGTTATCTGATGTATTGCACGAAGGTTAATGGTGCCAGGTCACAAAAGACTGCACATAAATGACATATTTCAACTAAACCTTCCATTTTCTTCTGTTGGACTAAAAAGAATACCATAAACTGTTTATTTACACATTAGTTTGTTGGCTACATTCTCAAGCATCCAAGCATTACTGATAATGTTTTGGATTTTGCCACAATAACCTAATTCAACCTCCCGGAGGAAACATATTCAACACAGATAATCGCAATTTTAAAATTTTGAAGAACTGAGCCAATCAGATCGATGATGCTGCTTGCATGAGTCAAGAGGCCATAACTCAACTTCTGGCTCCTTGGCCAAACATAAAAGAAGTCATGGAGACCGCTGACCTAGTCGTGTCGATGTCGTTGTCAGGAGTTCCTCCTAACCAAAACTACCCAAAGAAAACAAATAAACAAAGCCCGCAAACTAAGACTACCAAGGTCCAATCCCAAACTAAAATAACAAAACCCAGCAGTGCAAGACTGCTGAGGACAAAGAGAGGAAAAAGAACAAAAACGTTAAATAAAGTAGGATTACTTAGTTAGCATTAATTTAATTTAGATTAGTTAAATTAATAAATTGATGGCTGAGGTGCACATAGATGATAAACTTTGTAGGTTTTTACATCCCTGTTGATGACTTGTTTGCATAACATTACCTCCAGAATGAACAGATTTAATATGCAAAGCAAAACTTTGGTAAAAGTTTGATCTTTTATGAGATAAAAGCACAGATTATCTTGTGCTGCACAACAATGGTTACTAGCTGTCCTGAACTGCACTGTGATGAACTTGTTTGGCACAAAGTGTCTTTTATTTTGAAAATAAGTTTAAAAGAAAAAAATCCAATTTTGAGAGATGCCAGTTTTTTTATGTTTTTGCTTTTGTTCGTGCCAAAAAATAGACAAAATTCATTTTTATTATTTAAAAAAAGAAGGTCATGAATGCAAATTACATTTCTTTAAGGCTAAAGTTAGACTATGTGGCTCCTTCAAGGTTTTGATGAGTAGAAAAAAAGCCCAAATGACTCTTTTACTGTTAAGGTGCCTGTTTCGATGAATGAGAACCTTCATCAACAGAATACTGTAAACCAGCATCACTTGTTCTTGGATCATCGCTCCTTCAATAGTCACAAAGCATCAGCTCTATAATCTGGATGTCATTCTAATGATGGTTCAATGTTTTGATGCGGATGTTGTTGCAGCTACCCACCTGCTGTAGCTGCACTGTTAGCTGTTCCCTCTGACTCTCTGGCAGAGTGGGAATCAGCTTCTCTTTCTCCTCGCACTTCCTCCTGAGCTCCTTCACCCTGCTCCTCTCCTCCTCCAAACTCTCTCGCTCCTGCATGAAAAGAACGAGTGAGGAGACACTAAAACACATGAAGACAGAGACCTACAGCTGTGAGAGTCTTAACTTTAGCCTCATAAAGTTGTGCATCAGAGCATTAAGCAGCAAGCAATGATTGCCTAAAAGCTGATTTATCATTGACATCATGCTGTGTTGGTCTGAGCTGACCCTTTTTGTGTCGACTTAGGATCCTTCAAGTTTTCTTTTTCTACAACAAAGAATTTTAGAGAGCATATTTCAAGTGTCCCAAACCTTGATTCTGTCTGAGTGTTTTCTCCTGTCTTGTTTTCTGACCGCCGTCTTTAGAGTCTCCAGCTTCTGCATGTGTCTGCGCAGCTGCTCCTTCTCAGTCTGCAGCTCGCCCTGCAGCAGAGCGATCTCCAGCTGCAGCTGGAAAGAAAAAAAAAAAAAAACAAGGTGACAGAGATGAATCACACACAGCAATCCAGGAGTGGTTCACAGGTACTCTTTACTCTAGATTGGACTGCTGTTTGAAATGTGAGGCTTTAAAATACACATTTCTTTAGAACTTTCTTTTTTTTAATCAATTAACTATGAAACTAATTTGAGTTTTTATAGCAAATTGTTGCAAATTTTCCACAATTTGAGATTTTTCAAAAGTTCTTACCTCGATTTTGAGTTCTTCCCTTTGTTGGTCGAGTTCTGTGATGCGGCGTTGGAGATGTGTGGGCGACGCCAGGACCCTCAGAGAGCTTCCCTCCACTTTCTTATCGCACGACTGACAGAAACAAGCAAACGAGCCGCGTTTGTCATCACACGTGAGCCGCTGACCGACAGAACATTGAGATGATGAATCGCAGGGAAAGTGTGTTCTCAGGAAAAAGCCTCTGTCTGTCATTTACCTTTTCTCTTTCCGTGCCGCTGCTCTCCGTGTCTGACTCTGCCCCCGAGGAGGCCGGGCTCTGACCTTCAGCCGCTCTGCTGATCCATGGCGACCGCGGACCCTGCTGCCACTGGACCCCGGAGTTCTCCATGTTGTGCTGGGGCATTTCTAAATACTGAAACACAGTGAGGCCGTTTTCAGGCGAGGGGCGAGTATTGTTGTAATCTAATCCACTCCGTGGCTGAAAGGGTGTGAGAGATCAGGTGGCAGTTCACCAAGGGGATATCACAGTTTAGTTTTACGGCTTAGGAACTTAAAACACAGAAATCCCCGGTAAGGTTTTAAAAAAAAAAAAAAAATGAAAGAAAACGTCACTTAAGAAAAGGGGAAGCAAAAGCAAAAAAGACTGGGGAATTCAAGATGCGGTGTGTGGTTTTGTCAGGGTCCCGGTGTCTAGAAAAACATACGTCTCTTTTCAGTCAGAGGCTTTGATGTGCACAAACAGTAAGACAAAGTCTGAAAGATGACAGGCCGGACTTTGAAGTCTGGATGAGCTGGGCTTTGCTTTGTCACATCCACCTACTTTCACAAGTACAAATATCGTTCAGTGTTTATCGAGCTCTACATCAAAGTACGGCCAAACTGCTTTGTATCACCACATTTTCATTCTAAAGTCTCTGTTGTTGTTTCACCTCGTCTCTGTGGTTTCACAAAAAAAACATACATGTGCACAAAAGACCAAAAGCCAAATGATGGGAAAATACTTGTGATTTTCCCAGCAGTTCCAACCACACCCTCTGCGCCCTCCTTCAGAGGTCCACTCCTTATAAGGGACTGATGAGGGCCGAGTGGAAGTCCACAGACAAATATACAGATGAGACATGAGTGAAGGACTTCTGAGTAACAACTGGCACTGTGGTGTGCAGAGGAATAAAAAAAACAACAGGGAGAGATAAGAAAGAAGGGACAGACAGAAGAAGTAAAGGAGAACACAAGTGTGTAAAATGTACCAACAAAACTCAGCCTTGAAAAGTGTTTCCATTACATAACATTGAAGCATGATTGGCAGAAATAAACATGAAGAAACCCTACTTTTTGCCATGTACTGTATATCTAAATACTCTCATAGTGGCATGAAAATGGAAAGAAAATAATTGTTCACTTTTATAATAATACTAATTGACGCTCCTGTGTAGGGCTGCCACGATTAGTCGACTAATCGACTATTAAAATAGTCGATTAGTCATTACTTTATATTATATGGAGTCAGAGTGTAGTAAAGTTGAAAGTTTTAATGGCATTATGCTAGCTTTTTTGAACTATTTTGGCATTTATTAATGTTTTTAGGATAATTTGGCATTTAGCTAATGTTACATGCTAGCTATTTTAGCTAATTTAGGCCTTTTTTTGTTTGTTTTCTAGGCTAATTTCGAGTTTAGCTAATATTTTAGGAACATGCTAGCTATGTTGGCTAATTTAGGCTTTTTTTGTTTTTTATGGTATTTTGGAGTTAAGCTAATATTTTAGCTGGTCATCAGCTTCAAGTTTTCAGCTATCAGCACTAGCATCATCAACGGCCAAATTCTGCTTACAGCATTCATACTACCATTATTGCAGATAATGCTATTTATCCAGTTTTTAGTTAGTTTAAAGCTCATGATAGTAAAAATGTGTGTTTTACATCCAGTTGGGCCCAACCTGATTAGTTAACTAATCAGAAAAAATAATCGGTGATTAGTCAACTATTAAAATAATAACTTGTGACAGCATTACTCCTGTGATAACAATTTTAAAAATTTTACTAAAATTGTACAAATATAATTAAGCAAATACACATTTCCCATTCATCCACAGCTGCATATGGGGGTGCAGCGGTAGAGCGGTCGACCTCTGATTGGAAGATAGCAGGTCTGGTTCTTCCTTTGCCCAGTCATGTGTCAAAGTGTCTTGGGGCAAGACACTGAACCAATGCTCCCGGTGGTTACAGACTGGCGCCGCAGCAAAGCCGCCATCAGTGTGTTAATGTGTGTGGGTGAACGGGATTGTGACTGTAAAGTGCTTTGGACATTCTGAGAAGACAGTAAAGCGCTATATAAGTATATAACCATATTACATATCTAGCCTCGTTATAAAAGGGTTTGTCATGAATGTGCGCACAGCGATCATTTCAGAGAGCAGACTTGAGTATATTTTCACCATGTTTACAGAGATCAGATCTAACAATTTTTTGGATGATCGATTTTTTTTTTTTTAAAGGGGCCGTATCATAATTTTATTAATCCTTTCAGAGTAAACTACATCCATGTATATGATCATATGTTACCTTTGCCACACTGAAAAACAAATTATTCATTAAATATTAGTTTTTCCTTGTTTTGTGTGTGTTGTGTTTGTGGGGGGTCCTTAATGGAGCTTTATGTCTAAAGTAACAAACACCTGTTTATTGAAGACAGGACACAACTGGAAGATATACAGTGTTCTGCATCTAAAATGAACGTTTTTTGCTGATCATCGCTAGCTCAGAGGAGAAATTGGGTGTTGGTGTTAGACTGGGGGCGGAGCTGTCAGAGCAGACTCTTCCTGAGAGGGGCTGTCTCACTCAGTGATGTCAGATCGTGAGGACCCGCTCGTTTTCGTGGGTATGGGAGGGGCTGCTGTTGAGAGCGCAGGTTTTTAGAGGATTACTCAGAAATGTGTGAACGGATCAAAATACTTTAGGGTTCCTTATAGTGAGGAATGAACAGTATAACAGACTTAAGACCTAAAATAGCATAATTTTCATGGTATGGCCACTTTAAAGAAATCAGTCAAATGTAGGAAAATCATATACTAATACAGTTTAAAACAATTATTCACAAATATATTTATGCAAATGTGTCTACCACTGACTGTAACCTTGAGGAATCAATTTAACTGGAATAACAAAAACTTACCGTTAGACGACTTTCTGTTATTATTTGATTAACTTTTCACCTAAATCCTAAAATCCAACAAAGGCTAATGCAAACTTAATCGTTTAATCAAGTTAAAACTAACCTATCCTTAGTTCTACATTTAACCAGAAGTTCAATCAAGTTTCCCAAAACTTGTTATTACAAGTTTGTTCCTGGAAATGGTCCTACCAAGGTAACAAAATACATAAAAACAAACACACACGGGTAGAAACCAGTAGAACCAGGAGGGCTCTTATAAAACTGCATGTGCATTTCAGCATAAAACAAAAACTGAAGCAAAAGGACAAACTCCAAAATAGTTAATAAAAGTGTGGGGTGCATGTTTTCACACAGGTGTTTCCTCATAAATACCAACCAATAGTGGACTGAGCATAAATGCAGATGTGAAGGTCTCCTCCCACTCTCCACACTCACACATGTTCATCACATGCTTTTGGGTGTTCTGGCCAGCCAATCAGGGAACAGATAAGAAGACATCAGCAAAAATGAAACAAGTTAACAAATGTTAACAACTATAAAGCGATTTAATAACCTGAAAAGATATATTAAATCAATAATATAATATAAAAATATTGCTATTGTGCGTGTAATTCCTGTGTGTGACGGTTTAAAATAAAAACTCCAACAACATTAAAACATGTCACAGCATGATGTCAGATTTATGGCTCTGAGAGTCTAAAGTCTTTGATTGCTGTATAAAATAACAGACTATACTATGTTGGAAAATGCCTTCAGTCAATCGCGTTCTATCAGGAATATTAATAACATGCTCAGTGGTGACTAAAGGTGAACACATCATTACACAAATGTGTTTTCCTGTCTGTTCAGATGAATCATCCCATAAGTGTATGTTGTGCAATTTTACATATTTTTGTGTTAAAATGTCTCTAATTCTGCTGGGGAAAAAAAAAAACCTTGTGGGGCTTCAAACAGGGTTCTATGTTGGTTTTAAAAAAAAAAAAAACACAAATCAGGCCATGGTTTAACAGATTTTTTCTTTTCTTTAGAAACACCAACATTTCTGTTTGGCGTGCTCACATTTTCACTTATTTTATGCTACTTTTTTGTGCACAGAAATCTGAATCCTCCTGTTAGAACAAAAGTGTTTGCTTATGTAATTTGATTCTGTTTTTAAATGTTATAAAACAGAAAAGTTCTTGTTTTACTAGAATTGAATTTGTAAACTATAAAGGAATAATTGTCTCAAAAAGTCTTTGCATTCTTTAAAAACCCACAAATAAAAAAAAAATAGGTTTTTGGTGTTTGATAGAAGATTTATATAAATAATATTAAGCCTTAAATTACATTTCTGATTATTTCTTTTTCGTCAGTTGTTGTGAATCAGGAGCAGACGAAAAACTGAAAAAGAGCTAAGGCCGACAAATAGATCCATGAACGTCTTTGTTTTCCTTGTCTGAGCTAGAATCTGTATCAAAGCTGAATGGCGGGGTAGCTTGAAAAAAGCTCGCCATTGTTGTTGCACCAGTAATGTTAGGTTGGGGGTGTGAGGGGCTGTAAGCTAGTGGGAGAAAGTGTAACAAGAAGGGGAACGGTCCCGCCCACATTCAGAGTTTGTAATAAACTATTCCACTCTGCAGGAACTATGTTTTATGTATTTAATTATTATTCTTTGATAAAAATGTTACAATTGTAATCAAGACCATTGGGACAACTTTTAAAATAGATCAGAGATGATCGGAGTGGGACTTAAAGCTGGATTCTTTTAACTTTTGAAGAAGATGCAAAGTAGTTTTGGAAACAGAGAAAGCTTTGCCTCAAGTTACGTCATCATCTAAACATGTGGGCGATGGTTCCACTTCCAGCTAAAGTCCAGCGAGATACTGTATCAATGACGGAGCTGAGAGAGAGATTCCGGAGTAAAGTCCAAGCTGTCGCGTTAACGCTGCCATGATAGATCAATGATGCAAGAAGGAGGAAGGCCAGCAGAAGAGGAGAAAAAAACAACGTTACAAACAAACAAGCAGCTGCAGAAGAAAACAGCACAGTTGACCCTAAAGCTACATAAAAAAACAAAACAAAGAAGTTTTGTGCCCAAAATAATTGGGCTTGATTGCAGGGAGGAGAGCGCCTCTGGAGAATAAGATAGGAGAGCATGCAGGAGCAACCTTTAGATCCACTGCCCTACTTTGTGAGCATGTGTCATTAGATAACTTTGACAGCTGCAAAGCGCTAAACTCATAAACAGAGACGCAAGGACCGCCTTCTGGAGCTCATTTCAAAGCTAATCAACACTAACTAGCAAGAAGAACATCACTGTAGTGTGAGAGAGACGAGCAGCTTACTGAGAAAAGTCACTCAGCAAAACTTTATCTTTTTCTCTTTCCACTGGAGCTTTAGACAGATTGTGTTTGTCTTAATCAAACTAATCCATACACACAAGTCTGTCCACCAAGTCTCTAAATCGGGTAAATTGGATTTTATCTAGAACATCTGATTACATTGCATCTGGAGAGCTTTCACATGGGGTTTGAAATCTAACAGCGCTGCACAGGAGATGTAACTGTATGTAGCTGTGCAATCATTTAAGAGAAATGGTTTTATTAACTTAAATGACCATTTATGCTGCGTTTCATTTGGGAGGTTTCCTGCAGCCATCCATGAAAACACACATTTTTTGCCTGTGACTGATGTGAAAATATTCAAGCAACTTTTCAGATCCTAATTTGACGGTTGACAAGCAGAACTTTTCTACTTTGTCTCAGTTTTACAGTGATAAAAACGTTCCCAGTGAACTTTTAATCAGGATTATCCCGTTTTTCAGTCAAAATGAAACCAAAAATAATGTCATTTTCTAAAACAAAGTTTCTGCAATAGTTATTAGAGGTTCTCCTCTGAGTTTTGGGTGAAACTGTTGGCTTGGAAGTAAGCCTCCACCGATATCCCATTATCCTTTGTTTACACTCTGACCCCACTATCTTACAGTCCCTCACGACACCAAAGCTAAAAATTAGCGGTGCAACAAAAACGGTCAGCAATATCAGAGCTATCCAGCACAGTTTTGATCTAGATTCAAACTCAGACCAGGAAAATAAATATGTTTCTGAATGTATTTGTCAGTAAGCAGAGCGGGGAGCCTGTGGTTTGCCCGTTTCACTCGCTTTGTCAAAAGGATTTTTTTCTTTTTAAATCTGCTCTTGATTCACCACAATTTGGTTAAATAAATACTCACAAATGCAGTTTTACGCATACATTATTTTACGTATCTCTTCAACACCAAAACACAATTTTACTTGGATAGTGGCTTTCAAATTTAAACTTTAAAAAGTGTAACGTCTAGGGCACATGCGTCAAAGTCAAAGCTCGCTGACCACATCTGGCCTGCTGTGTAATTATATCCGGCCCGCAAGATTGTTTTTATTATTGTTATAAATGGCCCGTAAAACATAGCGCTGGTGACATATTAACTACAGATCCCACAATACAGCATTTCAGCTACGTTGGCTAAAATTCACACAAATACGCACTTTTCTATTTTCTTTTAATGTTTATTGTAACTGGTATAATTTTGACAGAATATATTTTTATTTGAAAAATATAATTTATTTAAGGTTTATGTTGATTTATTACAGAATATTTTGTCTATTTTTAATCATATTTCTGTTTTAAAAAAATTAAGTTCTGAAAAGTTTAGTTTCATTTTGTTCCATAAAAGTTTATCCTGTTCGGTCTGCGACTTTCAGCTTGTTTTGGATTTTGGTTCCCTGAACCCTCGAGTTTGACACTTGTTTGGCAGAGAAGCTGTTTTTTTTTTGTCCTCTGCACATTTTTCCATCTGCCGATTGGTTATTGATGTACGACAGAGGCAGATGGCCTTTGGTCCTCAGATTAAATCTTCAC
Organism: Oryzias javanicus; assembly: GCA_003999625.1. Lineage (NCBI taxonomy): Eukaryota > Metazoa > Chordata > Actinopteri > Beloniformes > Adrianichthyidae > Oryzias > Oryzias javanicus. The sequence goes on along the minus strand of CM012452.1, from coordinate 27,026,075 downwards.
CAGAACTTTCTTGCAAATTCCTCAATCAATTGTTGACATTAAGGGCAACATTAGAGACAATAATCAGGAAAGCAAAGGTCACAGACAGAATAAACCTCGATATCAATCAAGGGACAAACTAATTAAAAAAGGTTATCTTATAGCACCTTCAGGTTTTATCTTTTCAAATTTTCAAGACAAAAAAATAATCAAAAATAAAAGCTTCTTGTAGAGAAAGTCACACATAAATTCATCCAAGTCTCCAAGCAGAACATTTGGATCTTCTTAATATCTTTATACCAAATTTAAAAACAGCATTGTGCACCTTACACTGTGGTTCCATAATGGAGGTAAAAACACACAACAAATGACCTTGTCCCCATCAGGACCCCTCAGTGACACTGGTGAGGCATTCTGTACACAAAAACCATAATGTCAACCCTGACTGCAGCTAAATTCAACCTGATACATTCAGGACAAAAGATCTCCAACGCTGGCATGCTCTGTGGGGGTGTAAATGCTGATTAGAGCCTGTCAGCGAGCTTTCAGGGCAGGAGAAATCCAGGAAAACATGTCACAAGAGGAGCAGAGCTGGTAGGGAAAGAGAGGGGGCAGCTTCCAATAAAAACGTCATCGAAAGGCCTAAAGGAATCAGCTAGGTTAATTACATTATATAAAAAATTAAAAATAGACTCATATAAAAGTGATATTTAAAAAACAAAAATGTATTTTATTTTTATAGAGATGAAATTGCTCAATCTGTTTGATAAAATCCAACTTTTTGGGAGCACGTTGACCCAGATTCCATGAGATTAATCTCTTGGTCACTGTGAACTTTAAATGTAAACACTGGCAGGAGTCGCGCGTTTACTCTGAGGCTTTAACTTCCACTTTTATACAGAGTGAGAAAAATGTGATTTAAAAACAAAAGTTTCACAATTTCAGTTAAATTCTGCGTCAAAGTATTCAATGAAGTTAAAGGCAAGCTCATTGGATTTTGATTTTTTTGGTAAGTGAAGAAGAAACGGGAACAACAGAAAATATATTTATTTTTATAACAAATAAGCTAAATTTTCAATGCATTTAGGAAAAAAAGTCAAAATTTCACAAAATTTGTGCCTCTTAAATTGTATTCTGAGGCTTCCTGTCATGTGGAAAAAGCTTAAAACCACAACTATAGTTGGACACATCATATTTCCCCCTTTTTTTTTTTTTTTTTTTGCTTTTAATTGCTTTTCTTGATGTTCTGAAGCACGAGTTTGTCGATGAAACCACCCGTGAGCGTTTAAAAGATTAACCACGGGGGTCTGCCCCGCGCTGACCTCTGGGCCTGCCACATGTGGCTCCTGCTGGCAAGCCGAAGTCCAGGAATCTGTCATCGCAGTACAAGTTTGTGTGGATGGAAAGCAGCTGAGAGACGGGAGACCTTTTTATGACCCACCTGTTACTCTAACAGTGTGCTGAAAAGTGATAAATTCAGCCTAAAACTTGACTGAAATACGACCGCAAACTGAAAGCTAAAACAGGGCAAGTCTCAGTCGTCTGAAGGGCTTTAAACTACAAAAATAATGCAACAAAATAAGAAAGTAAGCTCATACTTAAACCAGAAAAGATGAATATTTAATGTAGATTTTCCAAACATTTAGTGAATAGCTACACATGTTGTAGAGATTCATCACCTCCAATGTCTATTAGCATAAACATCTGGCGGCTGTAAGCTGACATTTCTAAAGAATTGGCAGAGTAAAGACAGAAAAAACTGGTTAGTGAGTACACATTTACAATTCAACTCTAGATATGACAGAAAAAGACAGTTTGAGACATTTTATACATTAAAAAGATAAGCCCACAACGTTTTTATGCAGAATTTTAAGCTTGTAAAGTAACTTTTTAAGGGGAAAACTTTTTTTTTTTTTAGAAAACAATATTAAAGTATTAGTTCTCAACAAACAACAAAAAGAAAAATATAAAACGTCTTAAGTATTGTTTGTATTTTGCTCTTGACTTAAACTATAATTATGGCTACACGGAAAATTTTCAGGTACATTCTCTGAATATTTCCTATAAGAACTTTAGAAAATGTAGTAAACTGGTGAAAGGAGGCAGAAAACACAAAGCATATAGATGCAATGTTGACTTCAAAACAATTCTGGGAAACCATCATCAGTGGCCTTGTAATATGATGACTCGTCTCATTGATTTGTACATTTTCTCTTGTATTTTCCATTTGTTGCTCTGACTAAAATGGAAAATATGAAAAGAAAGTAAGTGATGATGAATTTGTATACACTGTTTTCTTATATTCATAAAACTCACTGAAGCAGAGTTAGCCTTTTTATGTGTAAATAAATGAATTTTTTGCAGGTGAGAAGTTCAAATTAAACCTTCAGAATGCATTAAAAACCCTTAAGTTACATTAAATGTGTGTTTAAGTGCTAAATGAATCAGAATTCTTGCCAACTTCTTCATCCGAAACTGTGTTGTAACTTAATACATCACGGAAATTCCTTTGGAGTTAGTGGATCTGTGAGAATTGCATAGCAAGACGGAGTGATCCATTAATGATGGTCTGCAATGTTGGGCTCAGACAGATTTGTACAGTGGACGTTAAAACATAGAGTGTGTGTGTGTGTGTGTGTGAGAACTGAAAGAGCTGAAGGCAGAAGTCCTCAGACAGCAGATCTGTCCTCATGATCCTGCTCTCCCACCCACTCTGTTTACTCACTGAGAGCTGATGGGAGGATAAAGGAGCAGATATCTCAAGGTCTTGTAAACAAATAGGGACATTTGGGTTCTATTTAATTATTGTCAAGGTTTAACACAACGGATTTTCTCCTCAGAGAGAAGAACAGTTTGAAAGATAAAGCAGGATCAGTCCGAATCACGCAGAGTTCAAGGGGTTATCCATAAAATAAAGTTGATTCATAAATAATCCGTTATTAGTTAAGGAAACAATGCATTAATTAATTTATTTATTTATCTGTGTCATATGTTGTTTTCTCTGTAAAAAATCTGTGCGTAAAAGTTCCAAATACACAAGAAAAAGAGTGACTGTCTCTTACCTCAAACAGAAGGTGCTGCTGCTCAAACCCCGGCGCGTCCTGGTGCTCATAACTGTCAGGCAGAGCCGGACAGCAGAGCGAACAGAGTTCACCGTTTCACTTTCGGAGCTGCGCTCTTCCTCCTGGAGATTCCCGCCGCTCGCTTCCTATTCTTTCTCTGCTGCGGTGGACGAACAAATTCCCGGCAGGAATGACAGTCCGGCGTCAACAGGTGAGGCTGAACCCAAATCACGTGGAGGAGGACGACGACGGCGACGACTGAGGGGGAGGAACCGACTCCCGGGACGCGCTTTCGGTTGAAAATGACGCACTGACGCAGCAGGTTGCAGCAGATAAAGTTCACTGTTGCTGCTGCGAGTGTTCTTTTTTTTTTTTTTTTTTTTTTTTTTAATGTGCAAACTGTGACTTTCTTCTCGTCCTGAGCTGAAGTGAGACTTCTATTCTGGGAAATGTTTTGATTGAGGAGCCAATCATGTGAAGTTTGTACGACCGACCCTCACGGGAACATTACAGGACGAGCAGGGCTGGATAAACCCCACCAGAGGACCGGGGCAATGCCTGGGTCCCCAACTGATTCATTCACCTTGTAAATCACATATGTCAAAGTCAAGGCCCGGGGGCCGGATTTGGCCCTCAAGTTATTCTATCCGGCCCTCCAGATCATTTTATTTTTTTGTTCTTAATGATCTTGTATAATTTTGATAAAAATATAATTTTATTGAGGGTAAAATATTGAAAGTTATTTAAGGTTTCAGTTGATTTATTCTGGAATAATATTCCTCCCTTTTTATTATTAATAATTATTTTTAAAAGTTATAGTTTTAAAGTTTTCAAAAGTGACTTACTGCTAGCTTGTTGAACAATTCTGTGAAAACATGCTAGCTGTTTCACCCAATTTAGGCTTTTTATTTTTAGTCTATTTTGGTGTTTAACTATTTTTTCATCTATATGCCAGCCGTTTTGGCTAATGGGCCTTTTTTAAAATGTTGTTTTAGGCTGTTTTGGAGTTTGGCTAATTTTTTCACGCCAGCTGTTATGGCTAATTTAGGCTTATTTCAAGTTTTAGGCTATTTTTAAATTTAGCCATTTTTCTGCTACATGCTAGCTGTTTTTTTAAGGCTAATTTGGCATTTAGCTAATATTTTAGCTGGCTATCAGCTTCAGCATTTTCAGCTATCAGCACCTGCATCTTCAGCGTCCAATTTCAGCTTACGACATTCAAACTACTATTATCACAGGTAATACTATCTAGTTCATAATTATGTTAAAAAGTTAAGGTTTTAAAGTTTTAAAAATGTAGTTTTAGTGTGTTCAATAAAAGTTTATCCTGTTCGTCCCACGACCTAAGGTGTGTTATGGATTTTGGCCCCCTGTGTGACCCCTCCTGTAAAGACTAAACCATTAAATAATTGACAGAAAATTTCTATCTTTTGAACTTGGAGCCCTTATTGGTCCTTCTGAACAAACAAAAAGAAAAAATATCAATTATTATTTTACAAATGCAAGTTTCAATATGTATCATATCTGTTACATCAGGTCACACAGCTCAAAGAAGTTTTTTTTTTTTTTTACTAGCACAAATATTGTGAGAATCAAACAAAAAAAAAGTAATTTTTAATTTAAAGAAAAATGCTACCATAATAGAGCAATGAAAAATCATTGGAATTGGTTGGTGGATGTCTGGAAAACACAATATTTCAGTTTCTTACACACTGTGCAGTTCTAAACCTCATTGATTTTGCACGGTGGTATTCTTGAAAACAGTTTCTGTCCCTTTACTGTGCTCATGAAACCAGTACCAACAGAAACCTGAAACCTTCGCAGAGTAAGGGACTTCTGCCTGGGCTACAGTTTTTTTTAGGTTTCTTTGTAGCAAATCCCTGCATTGATTATTTCCACTGTCAATGTGTGCCAAAAAATCTAAATGAAGCATCTTCTACATCTGCAATTGAACTTATGGAGATGACATTAAAAAAATCAGTATCTCCCAATAACATTGTATGTGTCAACAGCAGCTGGCCTACAAGGAAGTACAAGTTATCATGACTAAATTAGTTAATCAATTGATTGATGTTATTCATGATGTGAGGAAAACAATAGAATGACATTTGACTGATTTAGGGTTCTACAGTCTTAAATCCCTGCTGTATCAAATTTGATACTTCATTTTTAAAATGGTTTTACTAAAACATTTTATAAAATTTAATTATTTTTCACATTGCATCAACTCTGCTGAGATCGTGTCTTCCCATAACTTAGATCTCTTTTTACATGCTCTCCCACGAGCTTACAGCCCCCCACAACCCTAGTGTAGCGTTACCGGTGTAACAAAAATGGCGAGCAATATTAGTGCTATCCAACCGAACAGTTTTGAGCTCAGACGAGGAAAACAAAGACATTCATGGATCTATTTATCTGAAAGTGGATGCATCAGAATGGAGCAGAGCAGGGAGCTTGTGGTCTCTTTGTGTAAAGTCTACATCACACCTACAAGTCTTTTTTTATGGCATTTTTCATCAGCTCTTGATTCATCCTGTTTTGAATTTAAAAAATACTCAGAAATGCAATTTTAATTTTAATTTTTAAAGAAAAAGGTCACGCTAAAGCACTAAAAGATACTTTTCATGAAGTGGGTCCCATTCCGATGAAAACATGTTTGATTAAGAGTTTGCAACACAGGTAAGATTCTAGTGGGATGAGAACCCTTGGCAAAAGTTATTCTATTTAAGTGTACTGTAAGTATACTTAAGTCTATGCTAAAAATGAGGTAGTATACTTTAAAGTTTACTTTTTATGCTTTCCATTATTTGTAAACTTAAAATAATCCAATTTTTGTCTGAAGAAGTTTTAGTTAGTGTACTTCCTAAACTACACCAACATAGTCCATAATATCCCTACTATATATATACTCAAGTATACTTAAAATAAACTTCAAATTTACTACTTTTTGCTAGGAAAATCAAAGAAAGAAGTTGTGATTTAGCTGGTGTTTCTTTCAGGTGCCAACAGGCAAACAATTTGACAGGTTGTCATTAAACATGGCTCAAACCATGTCAAAGGTATGTTGAAGGTATTCCAGGTAAAATTTGACACAATCCTCAGATGAACACTGCACACGTCTCAGCCAGACGGAGCTGTGATAAGACATGTTTCAGAGGGCTTTTACTCTGAAATTATCCCACAGACTCAGTTTGATTGAGCAGTATATAAAGAAAACATTCATATTTTTATTTTTTTAATACCAGAATCAACTCCCTGGAACCATCAAGCATTTAAAACAACTTATTATTTCAAAAATAGTTTTGATCAGAAACACAAAAAAAAAAACACAAAGAAGAAAATCAGCTGGTTCCATCATTCTGTTAACCTGCAAAACTTTTTGTAAGTTTTTCATGAATTTACCAGAGGATTGACTTTGTGCTGTTTGGCCCGATGGAGGGGCTGTTTGCATTCACAAACTCAGAGTTCAGATCAACATTAATACAAATTCAAACTGAACTTTAATTTTTACTTTTATCCGTCACATTATTTATGGGATGGGTTTGGCCTTATCACATGATTCACTTTTAGTGTTTTTTATTATTATTTTTGGTATTTCAACCATTATGTGTAACAAATAAAATCAGTGAACATAATCTTAAGAGCTTTTATTTTTAGGTGAAACATAATGAAATATTCTGGTCACATAAAAATTAGTCTGAGTACTGATTATGAGTGTTCGGAAAGTGTTTCTTTTGCGTTTTCTATTTTTAGGTGACATGATTGAAAAAGTAACCCTTTGACATGCGTGTGTGAAAGTGGAAGTGGTTTTGTGATTTCACTACCGTTCCTTACCAGAGTAAAAGCAATTAGACGTGCACTTCAGGCTGAACATAACAGATAACCCTCAGAAAAGCTGTGAAATAACAATGAGGGAATTGATCAGACAATTCAACAGCACAAAGTCTGCTGGTCTGCTGAGATTATTTGTGGAGTGAATGTGTTTCAGAGCGAGCCACCAGGCTTAGTAATGTGTCTCTATCATGTGACTGTCTTGGGACCAAAATTTCAAAAGTCTGAGGGTGAAGGTGAAGTTTTTTTTTTTACACCAACATGACTAAGAAACTGTACAGCCAGTGAGAAAATGAGTTTTAGGAGCCGTTTTCCCCTCGAACAGAATTCAGAGTTCAAGGTTTTTTATTGCCACGTTTGCATCAACTTAACTTACATTGAAGCATATTGGAATTCTTGTGCAGAGCTATCAGAGTCAATGTTAGGAATTACTGTGCAAGTTTAAAGAACAAGATCCAGAAGTATGTATACACCAGAAAAAAAGAACACAAAAGATGTGTGTAAATGCACTGGAAGGCTGGAAGTTCAAGGTTATTTGAATTTGTGTCGTGACTGTTTTAATGAATTACCTCTCATTTAATTCAGAAAAAAACAAGCATAGTCCTCGTTTTTTTGCTTTGTTTGTTGATTACAAACATGAAAAGTAAAGGAAAATGTTTAACTTTTAATTAAAAAAGTTAATTTGCTACATAAATGAACACAATAGGAAACCAGGCTTGTAATACATGTAGTTTTTGAGAGAATGACCAAATAAAACTATATTCTCCTTTTAATCTTGTAGTTTTTGTGATCTCTTAACAAAAAAAAAATTCAAAATAAGAGTCTGATGGATTTGATTTTTTTGTTGTGATTCTTTTAAACCACTCAATTCAATTCAATTTTGAGTTTATACGGTTTACACATTTAGACACAATTGTTTAGAAATACATGAATAATCTTCCATATGTTTTGAATATATTTATAATAAAATAAAACAGTTCATGTACTGTAAAATGTATTAGTGAAATTACAGTGTTACACTGATTCTTAAAAGGAGAAGTTCTAATAAAAATATTTAGATCATTAACATTGTAAACATTGTTCTGCTTCTCCTGGAGCGCGTTTCAGTTTGGCCACAAGGTGGAGCTCGCGTGAGAGCAACACACTTTTTTTTTCCAAGAAGAATACGCGAAAAATGGTGATTAAGACCACAAATTGTTACTTTGAAAAAAAAAAAAAGAATTTTTAATAAATGCTTCAATTCATACCTGTAAAGATGTTCATTTAGTCAGCAAGGTATGTTTAGAGCGTTAGCATTAGCCATCCCAGAGGGACTTTCATTAAACGTTAGCATTAAGCTAGCAGACTTTAGCATAATCTCTTAGATCGATCTCTATTTTTATGGATCAATTATTGATCTGTTAAGCTTATATTGAATTAAATTGATTTATTTTGTCAACACAGCCTTATTTGACATAATGCTACTTTTTTTTTAATAATTGGAAATAATTTCAGTTATGAGGGGGTTAATACAGTGCAATATACATTCACAATGAAAAGGAGGATAGACAAAATGTCTCATTAAAACATAGTTTCAAGACGAGTTTCTAAAGAGTCTGAGGCACCAAACGCACACCCCTCCGCTCTGAGGACTTTATCACCCCGGCTGGCATTTTTACAGCCCTCTCTGAATGAGCTGATAGTGCGGGGGATTCTTTCCAGTGGCGTGTCTGGTTGGGACAGAGAATGAGCTGCAGGTTTACTGGGTTGTGGTGCAGACTGAAAGAGGCCTGGCAGATGGGCGACAAACCGGGTTAGAGGACAGCTGGCACGTCTCGCGCCCCCAGCAACAAAACAGGATCAAGAAAACACTTTAGGTGGAAAGCAACACATCTTCAGATGGAGGCGACACCCCCCGTACTCCCGAGAGAGACAATGCAGGTGTCTGTCAGCAGGCACAAGAGAGGGCGGTCTGATGAAGTAGTTTATTTGACAGAGACAGCTGGTAGATGTGTGGGCTGAAGGCGTCAACTTACAAGACAGCAGGAAACACCCACCTGCAGATAACCTTTTCCCTCACTCATACTTTACTTTAAATTTATGCGAAGACACTGGAAAAATGTCCAAATTTTAGTTCATGTCAGAAGTCTTACAGCGCTCCAGAAGTCATGGCAGCTTCAAGGTGGCGTTTAAAAAATGAATTTATTTTGATACAAGCCCTCAAAAGCGATCACACCGCTTTTAATCACGTGTTCAGTTTTTTGTGGCGAATGATCCTAACAAACTTAGACAGAATGGAGTCTAAAATGCTGAGATGCTGATCCAGATCGTTACTTTCTTAACATCTGCAATGGAAGCTGGCCCCTTTGTCGACAGTGAATGCAAATAGACCAGATTTATTTTCCTGTTATGCAAAAAAGTCTATACTGGCTAACAAAAGCGTGACTGTTCCCGTGTGTGTTCTTGGCCGAGGAGAGTCCGGAATCACCGAAAAGGCCTCTCTCAAGAAACCTGTTGTTCCTGTGCAGCATTCATGAATACTAAACCAAACTTTCAATTGAACTGTTCTATTGGAGCTGCTTTCCTAGTAATTAAAAAAAAAGAATCTCTCCTAAACACTACAAATACAATCATTACATTTTTTTTTATATAAACATTTAAAGTACAAATTATTGCATTTTTCTTTTTTTAAACACAACAGTGATTACTTTAGTTGTTATTTTATACACACAAACTAATCAAAACTATACTTTTACAAGAAAAAAATACAATAAAAGCACTTTATGGTGAAGCAGTTTACATCGGCTGAATCATATATGCAAATATGAATAGTTTGGAACCAGACCAATTCCTTTGTTAGAGTGTTTTTCTCTGCAGGCCAGTCGGATTTAGTGTAGTCCACACACAAGGTTGGCAGGCACCGAAATATCTGCAAAGACAAATGTTCATTGGTGCAAGAACTCATCAGCTAGCAAAGGTAATTAAAATGTAAAACATACCTATTTTTTTGGGCTTTGGGAGGTTCAGATTTTCCATTATCTTTATAAATTCTTCCTTGCTTTTTGTGAGGCGGGGATTCAGTTTGCGCTCCTCCCCAACAGTAGAAACTGTCTGGCCTGATAAAAAAAAAAAAAGAATTAAAAAAAAAAGTATAAAACAAACCCTAAAACTACATATCAGATCAAACTTTAGACCAACTGATTGTTTCAATCATTGAAAAGTTTTACATTATTAAAACAAGGAAAAAAATACTTTTCTAACCAAGATAGTCATGTGCAGGGTAGATGAGGCACCCCTCAGGCAGGGTAAAGATCTTTTGATGGATTGAGTCATACAGCCTTGAAGAAGATCCTAAAAAAATAAGAATAAATACAAAATAAGAAAATACACAAAATCATATTATCTGTATTTTTTCCCTTGTTCATAAAGAAGGTAGAAATGAATGTACACTCTGAAATGATAGAACATGTCAATTGTTGTTCAAAACAGAACAACACCGCCCTCTTGTGTTCGTTCATCAGAACTGCAATAACAAACTATTTTCAAAGGAATAAAAAGGACAGAAGCACCACTGCCTACCCTGTTGGAAGTCTGTCCTTCCACAGCCTCTAATGAGTAGAGTATCCCCAGTGAAAGCCATCAAGTCGTCATCCAGCACTAGAGTACTGCAGCCATCTGTGTGCCCCGGTGTTTCCTTGACAACCAGGTACTGAGAAGGTGGAAAACAGCTTGTTAATTGTATTCTATACAAAGAAAGTCTGTCAAAATACTCTGTTTACGGAGAAAAAAAAAAAGCAAACATAAAAAATTGTTTTCCTTACATGCTTTCCGAAATGGATTTTGTCCCCCTCCGCCAGCTGAATGTCGGCTGAAGCGCCGCTCAACTTGGAGATTGCACTCTTCAATCCCAGAATTCTCTGCTTCATCAGGCCTGTGCTTGTGATGTGGTCTGCGTGGCAGTGGGTGTTTACTGTCAGAAAGAAGAAATTAAATATTGATCAGCATCCAAACAGGAAGGCATCATATTTCTGAAAAAAAAAAAAAACAACATTGCGACTAATTTTCCATTTTATAATAATAAAGTGTATTTAGGAAACCCAAGGCTAAAATTACTTGATGTATGAAATTAACCTAAAAATTACTCGATATTATCCATTTGTAACTCAGACGATTTTGCAAAATAACAGAACTCAAACTGTTCTGGTAGAGTTATTGACTCAAAGTGAGGATGAACATTTATTTTGAAAACATACTAAACAATTTCTTAGAAAAATGAAAGCAAAAAATTCAAATAAAAAATACCTGCAACTGTTAAGTTGAGTCCGAGTTCCTTTACAAGTTTCACATCTCGGTCGAGCGTCTCCAGGACGGGGTCGATGATGACCGCCTCCTTGGTTTCAGTGTCTGCAAGCAGGTATGTGTATGTGCAGCTTTCCGACTCGAACAGCTGAGGAGGAAAAACAAGTGTAATTAGAAATGACTCAGCATTAAACGGCAACACCATACACAGCAGGTATGCCACACCCATGTCAACCTGCCTCCTGGGTACTCGCCTGTCTTCATGAGGCGACAGGAACGACAACAGATCATTACGAGATAAAAAATAATAATAATATATGTACGAGTTGTGTGTGTTTTTAAAAAGATAATTAAAGAACCAATACGGTTATACATTTTGATGTTAGGGAACTAATACCTATAATGAGGAAAAAGCTAGCTTTTGAAGCTACTTAGCAAAAACTTGTTAATTGAACAGCTATTTTCAATGTTAAAGTTAACAGTTTTATCTTATTTTAACGAGATTTTACTTTCAGCAATAACCACAACAAATGCTCATGTGTCTGCTGAAATGTCAGGAGATGTAGCCATAACTTTACAGTGCAGAGTCACAATAACATCACAACAAAACAGTAAATAAATCTATTTAAAAACAAGGCATTATTTCCCACAGAATACTAATCCCCCAAGTACAGATTTTAAATGCTAAATGTGATGGTATAGCTAATACTACAGTAAGCAAACAACTAAACCATGAAGATGCTGCAAAATAAGCTAGCAGCTAACTCCGCAGGGTTCACTTCCGGTTGTGATCTTGAACATTAACACGAATTTAAATAGGTTTTACTTCAAAAACTATCTATTGGAACTTTTTAAACATAATATTTGATCAAATTCAGTCAGGAAAAAAACCCATAATAGATGTCGACTTACTTGTCTGAAGAGGAGTCCTTGTCTCATCGCCATACTTGTGCAGTATAACCTCCTACTGTCTCGCAGCGGCTCTTTGGAGAAACTTAAACCGGAATGGAAGCGCCTATTATCGGATAATGCGCAAGCAGAGCCCTCTGTTATCGATCTGAGGCGTAATGTATGAGATGCTATCCGTTCAGCTGTCCTCGCTCTGCTAAATACCGAACACATAGTCGGCTGTTATTTATACCAATGACCGGAATGCTTTTATACCCCAGCGGCTATGTCAAAGGGTCCCGAGAGACTCCCCCTAGTGGCGGAATGCGCTCTTATCTCCACAATAGCTCAAATTCCCCAAAAGAGCTTCGTCAAGCGGCGAGTTTTGGCTAGTTTTACTCCCAGAAGCGATTGCTGTTCGGTACCGCCGTGGCTAGCATCGGTGCAGTTTTGCCACCGAAATGTGACTGGGTCTAAATGCGGGCGAACAGCTGCCGTTGGTCGGCGTGTGCGCGCGCGCACGTAGAACAAACGCCGTGACTTGCAGTTTTTTGCTGTCTCACGCAGACTCATCACGCCGAAACCAAAACAGCACTTAAAGAAGCCTATCACCTCAAGCATCATTTATCAGATTGTATGTTTCATTGCTAAGTCATGTGAATAGGAAATAAAATAAAATAAAGTTATAGTATTTACAAAAAAAAGTCTTATTTTGAAAATCCATAACACAAAAATGAAACTTTTAGAGCAAATCCAGGCCAGGGCTAATGTCCTCCATGTTTTCCAACCAACCTGCCATTGAAGCTCCTTTATTGGCTGAACACACCTGATCCAGGTAATCAGCAGCAGATAAGGCAGATGTCTGGAAAACCAGCTGGATTCTGGTCCTCTAGGGCTGGATTTAGATAACCCTTTTATTTTTAACCCAAAAAAAGTTTTTTTGGGGGGTATTTTATTGGGGAGGTTTGCCCTTGTTTAAATATTTCTTTAAATATATCTGATCTTCATGTCTGTTTTGCAGGTTGGTCGCTGAAATGATGCTCTTTAACCTCTCCAATTATATTTAATACTTTTGTAAAATCGTTCACAGTTGTTTTAAAGTTATAATAATGCAGTTTTAAGCAAAAAAAAAAAAAAAAAGCATGTGTTGATTTTAAGATATTTTCTGAAGTGGAGCAGGAGCTCATTAGAAATTCATCGCCGGGTTGTGGGCGGGGCTGTTGCATGGAAGTAATCCTTTGTTGATATCCCAATATCCCTTTGGTTACACTCTTTCAGCTTTACAGTTTTGAGCCAGATGGAAGTTCAGACGAGGACATGAAGACTTTGGCCTTCCCATAGCAGTTGCTGTCTCTTAAAATTGAGATTTTTCAACACTTTTTGTTTTGTCTGCTTCTGATCCATCATAATTTGAATACATAATTACCCAGAAACGTAATTTAATCTTAAATTCTTATATGTTCTCAATCATAAGAAAAATTGTACAATAACACGTTAAAAACACAAAATGTTCACAAGAGTGAGTCCTATTGTAAAATTAGCTTTAAGTACTTTTTAGAAGTTTGTAAAATTTCAGTTACAGTCATCATCACTTGTACACTTTCTTAAATTATAATATAGTTAAATTAATAAAAAAAATACTTTCTTAAGTCATTAGGGAGTTTGTATAATTTAGAAATGATGATTTTGAATGAAAGTTAAAAAATTGGGGTTTAGTGATGACGCTACATTTATTTTCTGATCAGTTCATTTACATTTTTACTCTGGTATTAGTTTTGTTGGTAATTTTTCCCATTTTAAAACATAAAAGTGGAACAGACCCTTAAGGTCTCTCATGTTCCTGTTGAAAAACCTAAACATGTTTAAATAAAAACAAGACTTTTAATTTGTCTCTTACAAAAGATGTCTTATATTGAATATCCACAACATGAAAATAAAGAAAGGTTAATTATTATTAGCAAAAATTCAAATGATTTTTTTTCTTTATTTAAAAACTGAAAGCATCAACACTTTTTTTGTATTTACTTACTTATTGAATTGTTTTCAAATATTGCAAATAACTATTTTATCGATGGTTTTAGCTTTGAAACTTTAAAGTCTCAGTGACTATTAAATGATGGTAGAAATACACATAATGTCAAGGTTAATAATAAACAAGCAAAAAAACAGTGCATTGTGGTATGTTGACCTGCAGTCGAACACTTTCAGATCTGTTAATGAATCAGAATACTATAAAGTTATGTAATGCATTTAATAATCTCAGCAGTAATAAAGAAACAGGTTAAATGTTTGTGTTATTAATCATCCTTTGGACAAAAGCAATAAGAATGAATGGCCGGTGTGGACATATCAGCTTTTATTGTCAGTTATCTCAGGGAGGAGGCGACTGTTGGGAAGTGTCGGTCACGGCTTTCTCCTGCAGTTGTTGTGTTTTGCCCTGAAGGAAAAAAAAAAAGAAAAATCTTTTCAGGAAATTAATGAATTAAATATGATTTTCTTTATATTTTTCTTTCAATTAATGACTTTGAAAGGGCCCAAATGTTACACAAGCATTCAGCCTACTGAAACAAAAGTTGGGTTCAGATGACAATTTTCTTCTTTAATTTTATTTAAATATTTGCTCTTTGACCCCCAAGAAATCTTTTATTTTGCCCTTTTTTATAGCTTTGAGGATTATTTCCAGGTCCAGCTGCACATTTTGTTTTCAAGATGGTCAAACCTGCACACAGGTGTTAATTACTGTGTTGTTGCAGATGTACCTCTGAGAATTCCTCCACCCACTGGAGCAGTTCAGTCACTCTGCTGTACACGCCGGGTTTATTGGGCCTTGCGCAACCTTCACCCCAACTCACGATCCCCGCCAGCTTCCAGTCTCCAGAAGATGTCTGGCATACCAGGGGCCCACCACTGTCTCCCTTACAGAATAAGAAAATTTGCAATTTGAGTTCAACTCTGACCAGGGGACTGAAAAACAGCCCAAAATGTTATAGGGTTCGTACCTGGCAAGAGTCCAGACCCCCAGCCATGCTGCCGGCACAAATCATCCGAGGTGTTATAAAGTCACCGTAGACCCTTAAACTGGAGCAGGTGACTTGAGCTATTACCTTCACCTGAGCCTGCCTCAGCTCGTCTGACACAAACCCTGATGGAAAGAAAAAGAAAAGACATAGTGAAACACGTAAGCTAAGATCACCTCGAAAAAGTTTAAACACCAAAAAGCCGCAAAACAAGGAGACTAAAGTTACAGTCATATTCTATCTTGTTGTTTTTTTGAAGAAAACTTTCATATGTCAGTTTCCGAATATAATTCATAGCACAGACTAGATGATAAATATAGTTTTAGAAGATATTTTGGTGATTTGTGAAAAAAAGAAAATATCAATAAAGATTGATTTAAATGCAGTTTTTGGCTGTGTCCAAATTCCCACCCTAATGCCTAACTACTAAAAATCAATATAGCGATGAACTATCGAGTGCCCTTGATTTTAAAAGCACTTCTGACAATATGCTCACTACTTTTCTATTTATTTCTAAACACCTGTGATGACGTTCCCGATTTCACAAAGTGAAAATCAAATCAATACAAACATTTCACGATGTCTCTTTGTGACTTCACTGTGTTCTGATGGTGAAAATGTGAACCATTTCATATAAAATTACATTTAAACATTTTTTTTTCTAAAAAAAAATGATTCAACTGCAATATGTTGTAGTTTATACACGCTAGTGAAGTAAGCATTGATGCATGCTTGTTTTTTTTTGCAAAGACTTCTGGGAAATTTCTAGGGCACTCGATTTCAGGGTCCAAATTTCCACCCTGATTCCTAACTACTAAAAACTTTTATAGTTTACTGGATTTTTAAAGTAAACCATTCCCACTACTTTTTTTTTCTTCTAAATGGCAGATCAGCAATTTGATGAAATGAAAATCGAATAACTATGAACATTTTATGACCTCTATTTGTGGCTCCACTGTGTTCTGATAATGAAAACATTGACGATTTATTTAAAAATTACATTTAAACACACTTTTTTGGAAAAATTGTTCAAATGCAATGCATTGTGGTCTATATTTGATAATATGACGCGTATCGATGCACACTAGTTTTTTGCAAAGACTTCTGGGAAATTTGTAGGGTACTCAATTTTGGAATTGTAGATTTGGACAACACTACAAAATGCCAAATGTACTATATAGTGAGTAGTGAAGGAATTATGCATTTACATGTTTGTGTCAATACATTTCCCAGAATGCATCAGTAGACAAAAGTAGAGAATTAAAAAAAGAATGTAAAATTTCCAAAACTTTATGCAAAAAAAGTATCAAAATAAGCAGCATTGGATCCCCAACGGATTTGGATCGCAGTGTTGGATGTGAGGCGGGAAATGTAACAATGACTAAGCAAAATGACCTCCTTCGTGAGTGGAGCCCCAGCCAGTGATCCAGCAGTCTGCACCAACAGGAAAGATCTCATTTGTTCTGGGTAAACACACTGGTTGCACCCCACCTGAGGAGAAGCCAGACAGATCTCAGAATTGCAAAAACAAAGCCCTTAAAAAAATACTTTCAGATTTTGAAGTAACAAATTACTACTGTTTTGGTTCCACTGTGTTTTGTATCTTCCCCCATTCAAACGAAACCACATTCCAGCTGCAGATTTTATCGTTTGCTTTTCACCTTTGTGAAGCACGTCTTCCTACCGAACAGGAAAGTTTGGATATCATCCAATCACAGAGCGGCTTGTGGTGGACAGAAATATTTTTTTTTTTTTGCTGGAGGCAGAGGCAATTAAAAGCCAGTTGATAATTACCCACTTCAAGTCAACAAGGTTCAAGTATTTGTTTACTTGACTTCAAGTAGAAAACAAAACATTTGAAGGTCTACGCTTTAGGCTGACAGGAGTCTAATGAAAAGCAGAGAGAGGATTTAATGACCCCACTGAATGTTTACTTCTGAAAGTCAACAGTTCTTTCATAGCACCTAGCAATTGTATTACTCTACTTTTTCTCCTTTTTCCAAAGCCACTCTAATCATCTTTAGATCTTTTTTTAAAAGCATTCCCAATGGTATTTAAATTATGAATATGCTGCTTTTATGCTAAAACTACTTGTGTTCTTTTCTAGGACAC
Source organism: Oryzias javanicus (assembly GCA_003999625.1). Taxonomy (NCBI): domain Eukaryota; kingdom Metazoa; phylum Chordata; class Actinopteri; order Beloniformes; family Adrianichthyidae; genus Oryzias; species Oryzias javanicus. The sequence goes on along the minus strand of CM012452.1, from coordinate 27,008,908 downwards.
AGCACAGCAGAAGGAGTTCATTAGAACTTCCCCTCTGAGTTGTGGTTGGGACTGTTGGTGCAGAGCAACCCAACTCCCCTTCCCACTGCTGAGAGCTCTCTGTTTACATACTCTACCACTAGCTTAGCCCCTCACGACAACCTTTCCAGTTGTTTAGTTTTGAGCCAGATGCCAACTCAGACGAGGAAAATGAAGACGTACAAGTGGATACATCATAATGGAGCAGCACAGGGAGCTTGCAGCATTGTATTTTTGACATTGACAACAATGTAGATTGGATTGGAAATTGTGTTTTTCCCTCTATTTCAGAGAATATCAGCTTAGCTTTCTTTAAGTATTACCTTCTATCATGAGAAAGAACATGTTAAAAACTTCAAAAACATAATATTAATCATCGTGGGCCTTTAAACATTCATTCAGTTTAGTCTGATATAGCTTTAGTTTGTTTCTTCCAGAGGAAATAAAGCATGTGTTTCAATATTGCATAGATTTTTTTCAAGGCTAATGAAGAGATGCGAAGAGCGTTTCTCTACTCTGTCAATTCTTTCCCACCTGTCATGTCTATGTCAGTGACGGTGCGCAGCAGCCCCACGTCGTAGTCATTATTGTTGGTGTTAAACTGAGGGTGGTAGACGACCTTCAGGGCTCGGTAGCGTTTCCCTGAGTTGTCTGCGAGGCTCACAGAGCCGACTATCACCAGCCATTCGGCTGCTTCGAACATCTTGTATCTGTAGGAATGAAACACACAAAAGTTAAAGGTTTTTTCTTATTTCTTGTAGAGGTTTGCCCCAATCTAATGGTTTTATTTTTCCAAATGTATGACTGTTTTGCAGATCAGTAATGAAGCTCTTAATGTATTCAAATTAGCTTTTAGAGTACTTTTTGAAAAGTTCATTAAATCTCACTTCAAGTCATCATCACTTCTACGCTTTCTTAAATTATAATGTAATTTAATTAAAAATAACAATGGTTTCTCATCTCATTAGAAATATTGTATAATTTAGAAATTGTGACTATAATGAAAGTAATAAAATCACTAAATTATTTTTTTTCTATGGAATTCATTTATTTGGCTATTTTTTATGTTAAAACGTAATTTTCTAACTCTGTGTTGCAAAATCTATCCAGCCGAGTTTAATCATCTTCTTAATAATAGAAACCTTAAAACTTGGTCAACTTCCTGCACTGAGCTATAATTTAATTTAATCACAATTTAATTTGTCAATCTCTTACTCAACAAAGCAATGAGCGGCAGTGATGACCCAGTGGTCCGAGATGATGGCCCCCCCGCAAACATGTCTCCCCTTCCACTGCATGCTGACTTGCCAGCCCCACGTGTGCTCCGGCGCCAGATTCCCGCCAACTATCCGCGACCCATCCCGAACCTCAAGTTGACAGCCTGGACACCATTGGGAAAGGTAGCATTAAAAGGAAAATAAAGGAAAAAATATATATTATGCACAAAGAAACAAAAAAAAACAGGATGATGAATAAAACTCTTATGCAGAACTCATGTAGTTAAGACGAGGGGTGTCAAACTCAATCGCACAAGGGGCCAAAATCCAAAGCAAACCTAAAGTCGTAGTCCGAACACGATAAACATTTATTGAAGACACTAAAACTAAGTTTTTAAAACAGTAACTTTTAAATTTAATTATGAACTACATATATAGCATTGCCTGCAATAATGCTAGTGAGAATGCTATAAGCTGAATTTGGCCGCTGAAGATGCTAGTGCTGATAGCAGAAGATGCTAAAATTGAAAGCTAAAAACGCTGAAGCTGATAGATGAAAATGCTGACATTAATAGCTAAAAAAAAAATGCTGAGGTTGATAGCCAGCTAAAATATTAGCTCCATTTCAAATAACCCCAAAAAAAAATTTAAAGAAAAAACTTAGGTTGCACAAAACAGCTAGCATGTAGCTGAAAAAAAGCTAAACTTCCAAATATCCTAAAAACAGAAAAAAGCCTAAATTAGCCAAAATATAATGCATGTAAATATTAGCATAGCTCCAAAACAGCCTAAAAAAAACTTTAAAAGAAAAGCATAAATTAGCCAAAACAGATAGCGTGCAGTTGTAATTTTAGCTAAACTCCAAACAACCCAAAAACTGAAAAAGCATTAATTAGCCAAAACAGCTAGCATGTAGCTAAACTCCAAAATAGCCTAAGAAAAGCTTATGCCTAAATAGTCCAAAAAGCTAGCAGAATGCCAGTTTTTAAAACTTTTAAACCAAAACTTTTTAAACATAATTATGAATCATAAAAAGGCAGGAATATTATTCCAGAATAAATCAATTTAAACTTTAAATAACTTTCAATGTTTTACTCTGCATAAAAATATATTTTGTCAAAATTAAACAAGTAAGAAATAAGTGCAAGAAAACATCGGGCCATTAATCACAACAAAGTAAAATGATCTGGAGGGCCGGATATAATTACCCAGCGGGCCGGATCCGGCCCCTGGGCCTTAACTTTGACACGTGTGTTTAAACAATATTTGGCTTTCATTGACAGGAAGTTCAAAAGCTAAAAATAGACTTTTTAGTGTGTAAATCATGACGGGAGTTTCACCTTCATTACTTGCAGTAATGTTTGAGGTCTGATTGACTGGATTTTTGGACAGGATAGGCCTCTGGCTTGTGCTGCTGCAGCTCCCCTCCACCTTACAAAGAGTTTGTGATTCACCTGAGTGAGGAGGGAATGCCAGGAACTTGACTGAAACAAAACAAACATTCAAAAAACAGCATTGTGTTAATGGTTTTTGGTCCTCTTTTTAATCCTTTTAGTTTCAAACACCAATTTCCTTATTTAAATATATTCAAAGTCAATGCTCTCTCTAAAGAATACATTTTTCCAAGTGAACATGCACTGCCAAAGTCAAAGACAAACTTTTTTACAAACCATTGTAGGACACAGTGTCTGGCATATTAAACAGCCCCGGTTTGCAATTTAGATTTTATTATCTTTTCATGTAAATTTGATCCTGATAACAAAACCCCAATTAAACATGTATGCACCCAGAGGTTTGGGTGCAAGCATAAAGGTTAGATTTTATGACAGTTTTTGAATTATAATGATCAGATAACACCAGGATGGTGTCTTAAAGATGCAGCTGCTGTGCCTTCACCTTAGAGCCAGAGAAGAATATTACCGCACGGCTGCAAATCTTTACAACTGCTTAATGGAGGATGTCGTTTGTACTATGAAAAGTTGTAAGGAAATGGTTTGTGAAAAATATAAGCCCCGCGTTTGATATTATCGATTGAATATATTGCACAAGTGCTGGTTATCAGAACTTCAAACGCTCATATTTGTTATCAATATCATTTCTGATAAGAGCAATGTTGGGGTAAGGTCATTTGCTTACCTAATAGAGCAGTACCAATGATTAGCTTGATGGCGATGGGGATTCCCACGATAGTTAGCAGCTCACGAGTTGTACAGGCCTGAGGATTCCTTTCTGCAAAAGATGATATTGTTTTTTAAGAAAAAAAAAGACTTCTTTTGAAATATGTTTTTAAAATAAGATATAAAAGTCTGACATGTGTGATATCCTACTCAGATGACGTAGGATAGAAAGAAAGATTCAAATTGAATTTCTAAGTATTTCTTTATTCAAATTGTGAATCTGGAGCAGACAACATATGCTGTTTGAAAAAGAGTGTATTTGTGAAGCAATAAAAGAAGCTATAAAAGGTTAGTAATAGGTTGCAATAGTTCTAATATTGCTCTCCACTTTTTTAAGAGGACCTGGCTACAGACATCAATGTCCAGAACTGAAAGTCCTTGCCTGGATTCGGAACCTAAAGCAACCTAAAGCTGCATTCACACCAAACATGATTTGAGTATTGCATTTGCATCCGTCACCCATCTAACGCTGTGCTCCATATTTGCTGCTCGCCGCCTGTCCATAAATGTGATCACAAGCTTGATGCCTCAAACGCTTACAGCTAATGACTTTAGCCTGATCGCTGCACGGAGCGGTGTCTGTGTATATCTCCCATATACAATGCATTGAAGATACAAATGATGTTGAGAGATCAAGTTACATTTATTTTGAAAATAACCTGAAACCATCAGTAACACCAGAACTGTGGCAAAGAGCAAAACAGTGGATGAGGAGATCAGAAGGCAGAAACGGGGTTGGCTAGGTCATAACCAACCAACATGGAATCCTGAGGGGGAAAAGAAAGCAAGGAAGACCATGGAGCATTGGGAGGAGGGGCCTGGAGGTTGACGTCAAGCAGAGCGGTCGCACCTGGAAAGAGCTAGAAAGGATAGCTTGGAACAGAAGACAATGACCCACCAGGGTTACAAAAAAAAAAAACTACAAAAGAACTAATAATCGTGTCTCCATGTTTAGGTTCATGAGATCATTCAGAGATTTTCCCGGTATGTGAGCTTCTCTCCCACTGTGAGAGCTGTAAGACGGCCGCTTCCTTCAAGTTTGAAGGCTTGCTGTCCCGCGTTAACTCTATAGGGCAAAAATAAAAATAGGAGACTTTTTTTTATTAAAGTCTTGATGAAAATAAGAAAAATATAAAGTTCAGACTGTCAGGGATGTACTCAGCTCCACCCATCAGTAGCCGGGATGAGGCCCCAAAAAGGATACAACTAGTCAATAAAATGGATGGATGAGAACTTTTGGATCGATCCCCCATATTGGATGTGTATTCTACTCGCTGATCGACGTCACATGACCAAAGTTGAGACCCTGATTGGTTGACGCGGTATGCGGCTCAAATCACGCTACAAGTCGCATCTGCACCATTGAAACTGGTCGCCCCGATGCACAAATTATGTTTGGTGTGAACGCAGTTTTTCCTTTTTAAGCTTTAATAAAAGTTTTACTACAATTTTGAACACTTTTGGACTGTGGTTAGTGTGGTTACGGTTAGGATAAGTTGTGTAATTTCCGGTTCCAGCCGATGATGTCAAACGCCATCTTGTCTGTGGCCACGTCTCTTTCAGGAATAATGTTGGGTTGGAGGTGTGAGGGGCTGTAAGCTAGTGGGAGAGAGGGCCACCCCACCCCAACAATCCTACCAACTACAAAGAGGCAAATCGGCAAATTTTTAATGAACAACTGCCGCTTTGCAGAAACTATGTCCCAGAAAAGACAAAGACCACTGGTAATGCTTTCACAATGGATCAAAAAATGATTGGAATGGGTCTTTAACCATGAATACTTCATTAATACCACTATTTTTAGAGTTTCTGTTTTAATAAGACACTCAAGGTGACCAAACAAAATCAAAACCTTTGAACAGGATTATTCTGATGTATTTTGGGGAAAGAGGAGAGTTCAGTGATGTGGAATCTTAACGAAGCAACAAATGTATTCCTTGAAAATCCTGCAGATTAGTTGTGTGGAAAAAAACAACCCGTCCCACCTGTCTAATGCTGCTGCCTTTAAATCGTGTTAGGAGAAACGATCTGAATGCAATTTGAATATTTCCTCGGCTGTCACCACGCATTATGTAGAGCCGTGAAACGTAAGGTTAAGAAATTAACCCCGGTTCTCTGAAACATGAGTGAGGTATCTCACTATGGGACACGCCCCCTATGCGCTGTCCCCAGAAGCTTTTTTTTTCATTACGCCAGTCCTGACTGGCCGACAGGAAGTGACGTCCACTCTAGGAGGAGGGACTTCCTTCTACTATAAGAGTGGGGCGTCACCTTTCTCTCCTCAGTCTAAGAAAGCTCACCTCTTCTCGCTCCAGGCAAGAAGGGTTGTCTGGTGAGATACCTCACTCATGTTTCAGAGAACCGGGGTTAATTTCTTAACCTTACGTTCTCTTTCAACATTCATTCGGTATCTCACTATGGGATATTGAGACTCCCGGATTGCCAGACAGGCTTCCTTGAAGACTAAGAAGCACCCAGTCATTCAAACTGGCGCAGAAGCCACACCTAACACTGCATGAGACAGAGTTGGTGCGGTCACATCCAGTTTATAGAATCTGGTGAAGGTGTGGGGTGAGGCCCAGCTGGCAGCCTCACATATGTCACCCACCGAAATCCCTTGAAACAGTGCCCAAGAGGAGGCCATTCCACGCGTGGAGTGAGCCCGCAGACCAGCAGGGGGTTCCAATCCCCTGACATTATAAGCCATGATAATAGCCTCCACAATCCAACGTGACAGACGTTGCTTAGTGAGAGGTCTACCTTTGTGCGGTGGGGCACACGACACAAACAGCTGTTCTGACTTCCTGAAGTCAGCTGTCACTTCTGTATAAATGCGCAGAGCTCGGACCGGGCAGAGCGCATGAAGCCGCTCTTGCTCAACAGAGGCAAAGGGCGGTGGGTAGAAGGCTGATAGGTCGAGAGGGCGGCTCGACACAGCCGAATCAAAAACCTTGGGTAAAAAGGCAGGGTTGGGTTTCAACAGAACCCTCGAATCCCCCCTGGAGAATTGCATGCATGACGGGTTAACTGACAACGCATGGATATCGCTCACACGTTTTGCAGAAACCAGTGCGATCAGCAAAGCCGTTTTTAAGGAGAGCACCCGCAGCTCGACCTGCTGCAGAGGTTCAAAGGGTGAACGTGTCAACACATCGAGCACCAAAGGTAAACCAAGGAGCGACCAGGCTCCTGGACACCGCCGTAGCCGGCGCGCTCCCCTCATGAACTGTACCACGAGCGGATGCTGACCCGCCGTTCTGTTCCCAAAACCCAGGTGGCAAGCTGATATAGCAGCTGAGTACACCTTGATGGTGGAGAAAGCTAGACCCTTGTCTAACAGGTTCTGCAGAAATGACAGGATGTCAGCCACAGAACTCTGATAAGCCACCACAGCGGTTTTAGCGCACCAGTCCTCAAACGCACGCCATTTTCCATCATACGCTAAACGTGTAGAGGAAGCTCTGGCGTTTTGAATCGTTTCCACAACGTTTTGTGGGAGGCCAGTGCGGTCAGGTTTAGCCTCTCACAGGCCAGGCCCATAGTGCCATATGACCTGGATGAGGATGGAAGATTTCTCCGCGCGCCTGCGACAGCAGGTCCCTGCGGAGGGGAAGTGGCCATGGCTCTCTGTTCAGCAGCTGAAAAATCTCCGCTAGCCAGGGTTTTCCTGGCCAGCGTGGAGCTATCAAGATGAGAGAATGCTTCCGCCGCCGCGCACCCTGGCCAGGGTGGGGGGTATCAACTCCAGTGGAGGAAACGCATAGAGCAGGACCTTCGGCCATTCGTGTGCTAATGCATCCAGTCCCAGTGAGGAGCCCTGATCGGTCAGGGAATAAAACTTGGACACTGCGCATTCTCCACCGACGCAAAAAGGTCGATTTCTGCTCGACCGTAGATGGTCCAAATCTGAGCCACCACATCGCTGTGGAGCTTCCACTCCCTGTAGCGAGGGTTGCCCCTGGACAGTAGATCCGCCCCGCGGTTCATTATGCCCGGAACATGGATGGCTCTTAGTGACAGCAGGCGAGAGCTGCTCCAAACTATCAGTCTGTGTGCCAACATGTGCAGACGACGTGAGCGAAGCCCCCCTCTTTGTTGATATATGCCACCACAGTGGTATTGTCGGTTCTGACCAGAACATGCTCCTCCCTTAAGAGGGGCAGAAAATGGTTCAGCGCCAGAGACACGGCCAGAAGCTCCAGGCAGTTTATGTGGACTGACTGCATGTGTGAGCTCCATGAACCATTCACTGTCATGCCTTCGTGAGTGGCCCCCCAGCCTGTCAACGAAGCATCTGTGGTCACAATCTTCCTTGTTTGGATGGTACCCCTGGTTAGGAAGTGAGCGCTCCTCCATGGACGGAGGGCGAGGGCACACCTTACCGTTACATGAACTCTGCGGTGAGCGTGGTGGGCGGGGCTCAGGTTGAGCGACGCCACCCACCGCTGAAACGGCCGCATATATAGGCGACCTAATGGGACCACAATTAATGCAGACGCCATCAGACCCAGCAGTCTGAGACACTGCCTGAACCGGAGACACGCCCCCTTCGGAACAGTGCCAGACAAGCCTGGAAGGCTCTCACTCTGTCCGCGGAGAGTCGCGCTCTGAATTCTGTTGAGTTCAGAGAAAGCCCGATGAACGTGATCGTTTGGGCTGGGATCAAGAGGCTCTTGTCCCAGTTTATAGTGAAACCCAATGCGATCAAGTGTGACGTAAGCAGCTCTGCGTGCGCAGAAAGTTCTCCGGGAGATTGCGCTGCGAGAAGCCAGTCGTCTATGTACGTTGCTAATCGCATCCCCCCTCTCTCAGAGGCGCGATTGCCGCTTCCGTACATTTCACAAACACCCGGGGGCTTAAGGACAGGCCAAACGGGAGAACCACATATTCGTATGTCTTCCCTTGAAAGGCAAATCGTAGATACTTTCTGTGCGGGGGATAAATAGGGATGTGAAAGTACGCGTCTTTCAGATCTATGGAGATGAACCAGTCCCTTGACGCACGAATCGCATTAGAGCCGCGTGCGTCAGCATTCTGAACGTATACTGTCTTAAGTATTTGTTCAGAGCGCGCAGATCTAAAATCGGGCGGAGACCTCCGTCCCGTTTCGGAACCAGAAAGTATCGGGAATAAAATCCGTCCGCGCTCTGTGCTGGCGGGACGAGCTGGATTGCATTTTTTCTCATGAGCGCCGTGATCTCGGTTTGTAAGGCGCGCGCTCTCTCTCCCCGTGAACCTGCGAGTGCAGGATGCCGTTGAAACGGGGGGGGTGTTAATGCAAACTGAAGCCTGTAACCTCTGGTTACAGTTTTCATCACCCAATCGGAAGCCCCACAATCTCGCCATGCTTGTGTGTTTGCTGACAGCGGCCCGAGATGTGGTGGCCTCGGAAATGGAGCGAGTGGTACGGAGTGCGCGTGCACGGGTCGTGCTCTGCTCGCCTCCAGCAACCTGGGCTGCAGTGCCGCGGGGGAGGGCTGCCCCTCCCCAGCGGCCTCATGTGCAGCTGCGCAGGCTTGTACCGTTCTGTTCCCTTTTTGTGTTTTCTTCCCTGCGTGTGCGCGTCATGAGCATTGAACTGAGACGTGCGCACGGGAAAACTTTTATTGAACACATTTTGTTTAACAACAGAACGTCTTTGCACTGGTGTGTGCCTGAACACAGCTGTGGCTCCACTGAGCTCTCTGCTGGTCCAGTCTTCCTCCTTTTCAACTGGCTGTGTGCTGGGAGCGCCAGCGCATCCTCTGCACGCCTTTTGGAGGGCTTGGAACATGTCACTGAACGGGACAGAACGTTGTCTGGGAGGGTGAGGGCAGGTGTCTGGCCGAGCCCGCTCCCCCTCCCGGTAGAGAGTGCCTCAGGTGGCACGTCTCTTTTTCTTGGAGCTCCCGGTGCTCGACGGGGCCGGCTGGTTTCCCGGTGACACCTTGGGAGCAAACGGCTTCTTGGTCCACGCGCCTTTTAGCTCCGTGGGTTTGCCGTGACCGCGGTCGTCCAACTGTGGTTGGGTCTGACGCCTGGGAATACGAAAAGCCGGTCGAGCCACAGTCTGAGCGAAGGTCTGACGCGGTGCAGCTGAGGGAGGGGGTGCCTTCCTGGGCAGGCAGAGCTGGAGAGCCTCGCCCTCTCTCTTCTTTTCCTCGCACCGTTTCTGCATCGTGGCCACCGCTGGTCCGAATAAACCTTTTGGGTCCACGGGAACGTCGAGGAGATGAGCCTTCTCCTTCTGAGACAGGCTCGAGAGGTTCAGCCATCTCGCCCTCTCCTGAGTCACCATGAGGGCCATGGCCCGCTCGGCGGCTTGGACAGCAGACCTGTGTAAGCGCAGGCAGAGGTCTGTCACCACGCACAGTTCATCCCACAGGTCTGAAGTTGGGGAGGCTGACATCTGCTCTTGAATTTCCGCCTGATAAGCGAGGAGCAGAGATGATGCGTTCAGGGCCTTCACTGACGAGGCTACCGATTTGTAGCCTCGGTCAGTCAGCGTAGACTGGAACCCATCGGACTTGGAGGGCAAGGCGGGGCTCGCGGAGGTCATGCTGGGCTTCTGCGTCGGGTGCAGGTGGGACGCCAGCAGCAGGAGAATCCACGGAATGTGGGCGAAACCATTCTCCTCCATGCCAGCCCAGTCAAGCGCCGAGCTCCCAAGGGTGGGGTTCTTGGCGGCAAGTGGATTGCTCCACGACCGGGTCGCCTCCTCCAGGCACTCTGGGAAACACAACAACAGCTGTCGACCAGGAGACTTGGCTTTCGGGAGCCGTTTTCCCTCGTAGCGAGACGTGGGGGTCTCGGTGGGGGCTTCAGGCCCCACTCTACGCCCAGCTTTGCAGCTGCTCTCCTGCAGACATCGTGCAGGTCCACCGTGGCAGTCGGGTTTGGAGATCCGCTGCGTGTGCCGCTCAGTCCCGTCGGCTTCGCAGCCGAGGGAAAGAGAAAAGGTCCGCAGTCCTCCTCGCCTCATCGGATCCGAGGCTGATGGACTCATCTCCGGAGTCAGACTGCGCCAGCGGCGTCATGCTGTTCCGGAGGTGCGGCCTCGTAAGGCTCCTCTGGTCGCTCAGCGGGGCGGCAGCGTCTAGCTGGTCACCCCAGCTGGCGTCCATGGGAGAAGAATTTCCGCGGGCGCAGTCGGTTAACTCCGGCGGCGGGGGGATGGCCACCCCCATCATCGGGTCAGCCGCTGACAGGCTCACTTGGCGCGAGAGCCGCCGTTTGCGGGTTTTGGCGGAGAGCCGTGCGCAGTGTTCACACGTGACCGGAGATGCTAATGCATCTTGGGCGTGTTGCAGCCCCAGACACGAAGCACAAGCAGAGTGGGTGTCTGCTCCTGCTATTTTGTTCCCACACGTGCACGCTCTCGATGGCGGCCTGACTGTGTCCATGGTGAGGACAGGTTTAGGCTCCATTCTATTGAGCTCCGATAAAAAACGGAAGCTTCAGGTAGCTAGTATGGTGGCTAGCTCCAGCAGCTGCTGTTTGGTGACAAGCCAGCTACTTGGCTCAAAAAGCTAATGCAGCTTCGGCTAGCGTTCGGCGACCGAGTGGTTAGCCCGCTCTGTGAACAGTTAAGCTAGTCCGCTGCTACAAGAGCCCTCTGAGACCGTGCTTCTGGGAGCGAGAAGAGGTGTTAGACTGAGGAGAGAAAGGTGACGCCCCACTCTTATAGTAGAAGGAAGTCCCTCCTCCTAGAGTGGACGTCACTTCCTGTCGGCCAGTCAGGACTGGCGTAATGAAAAAAAAAGCTTCTGGGGACAGCGCATAGGGGGCGTGTCCCATAGTGAGATACCGAATGAATGTTGAAAGAGAACCATCCGTCATGTAATAGATTGTAATTACGTTGCGGTGAAGCACGGCGGCAGCAGTACATCCTCTTTAATTACTTATTACGTCCTTGTTCAGAGGAGTGGGACGTGTCCCACCATCGCTTGAGTGTGCGCCGACAAAAGAAAACAAGCATTCTCCAAGCTGAAGTTGTGGCTCTGCAAGTTTTTTTTAAAAAAATCTGTTTGTATGGAATAGATCTGCATAATAAAAAGCCCAACATTTCAGCTCCAAAGTTTAACACCAAAGTCTGTGACCCTTCAGAATTGATAACTGTTGTTGTGCTGCTGTTGCATGCAAGTTTCGTCATACTCCTCCTCCTCCTCCAGCAGCACAGTGGAACAGTACTTAGAGCTGTCACCTTAAAGTTAGAAGGCTGAGAGTATGATTGTGTCTGCCGGCTGAATACTTTATGGAGTATTTTGAATTTTGATCTGTCCCTGAGCGAGGATTGCTCATTACCAAATGGGCAAGTTCGGACACGCAAGACATAGCATTCCTTTTGCCAACCCTTAAAAATGATGTGAAAGTCTGTCAAAACATTAACATCTGCATGATAGTGTCAAGACTTCAGCCCTGTGTGGTGTCACTCTGAAACACTTTCATCTACAGCGATGAGAATACAAAAATACTTCATTGAACGTACTTTCTCTTTATGGTCAAAACTTAGAAACAAACCCTAATGAGTCCCACAGAAACTAAGAACTAAACTGACGGACGAAAAGGAGATGGAATTGTCTGTTTCTAATTGGACAACAACCGTTTGCTCTGTTTGAAGTCACGTCAAAAACTACTTCTGATCAGAAACTTTGGTTTACTTTTGCTTAAATTAAAAGCTGTTGTGTCATTTTGGGATTTTCTTGCAGCTTACACTTATCTGCCCAGAAAAAAACACAGGAAGTTGCTCTAATTTTGAGAATATAACACAGTAGTGCCAGTAATCAAAGGGAGTAAGTTTATTCATCTATGTATATCTGAATTTGCTGAAGGCCTTTTAGGGTCATTAAGCTGCTGGAGCCTATCCAGTTACTGCTGGGTGTAGGTTGGCCACACTTTGGACACGTCACCAGACTGTTGTGGGGCCACTCAGTCAGACACACACACACACACCTATGGACAGTTTGGTCATCAATTGACCTAAAAAGCAAGTGTTCGGACAGTGGGAGGAAGTGCCCGGCTAGGGCCAGAGCGTTCTCCGTCATTTCCTGACAGTGTTCCGCCATTTTGCAACTCGTCAACAACGATTAGTGCGAGTCGGTCTGAGACACATTTTTAGAGGAACTACTGTAACCAATCATGAATGAGCTTTTCCTGGCTTGTTGGAAGTCCACACCCCTTCCACTGAAGGCAACTCAGGAGAAGCTGTCAGTCAAATGTTTGAGGAGGGGCCAGCAGGCACTACAGGCTTTTACTGAGGCGTCTGATTGGTCATTTTATAAATTGAGTAACTTGCAATAAAGAAAAAAAATGTCTTAAAAAAATTAGAACTTGTAAGTGTTAAGAAAAATGTACTTAGAGCAAGAATAGTTATTCTGAGTGAGTGATAAATGCCTGTTTCTCAGTGGAATTCAATGGGACTTTGACTTCCTGCCACCAGCGGGTACTTCCTATTTGGAACACGAAAGGGGAAGGGTTGCTATAGCCATTGTTTCTACTGTCTATGGGACGGACTGGAGACGCAGCAGAGACAGTTGTAAACAAACTGACAGTCTCCCAATGTAATGCAACACAGATTCACGGCAGTGTAAATCCGAGGTTACTTTGAGGCAAGAGCGATAATCATTAGGACTGGGTTAATAAAATCAATTAATCGATTTGAATCGATTTAAGCTTAGTAGATCAATAATCAATTCATAAAAGATATAAATTAATTTAGCACATAAAGCTAAAGTTCACCAGCTTGATGCTAACGTTTAATGGAATTTCCCATAGGATGGCTAATGCTAACGCCTGGTTGACCTAAACATACATTGCTGACTAAATAGACATGTTTATGAACTTAAAGCAATGAGTTTTAAAAACTCTTTTGAGGAAATATTTTTTTAATAGAACCCTTTGTGGTCAAAAATTGAGTTTTTATCTCATACTTTCTTCTTCTGGATTGCTATTGTGCACGTCCTCCAGGAGAAGCAGAACAATGTTTACAATGTTAATAATAATTAATAATAATAATTTTTGTTAGAACTTTTCCTTTTGAGAAACCATGTAGTCATGTATGTTATTAACAATCTCATTATTTCACTCATACATTTTACAGTATGTGAACTGTATCAGATTTATATAAATATATTAAAATATATAGTAGATTAATAATGTATTTCTGAACAAATGTGTCTAAATGTGTAAACTAAAATTTGAATAGAATTAAAGAATTAAAAAAAAAAGTCAGAATCGAATCAATTCAGGCTGTTGTGAGGCACCATCGTTAATTTACTTTAGATAAAAATCTTTCTATTTTTGGGATTTAGTTAGATCAACAGCAGTGATAAGTCCAACAGAATAAGCTATGTTTCTCTATCAAACAGAAAGAAAACCAATAATGCTACACTACCTTTTATGACACTATTTTTTTAGAAAACAAACACATCCGTGCGAGATGCTGGAACTTCCACTAGCGCTGGACAAAGAACTTTGTTATTCGTCTGCTGCAGCAGCAAGATGAGAAGACATGCCGCGAGAAAGAAGGGGCTTCATATCAAGGGCACCACATGAAAGGGCAAAAATGCTCAATGGCTTAATGCATAGGGTTTGATAACATCAAATATAGTGCTGATGAAAGACCCCCTGGAGTGGCTTCTCGTGCTGCGTATGGACAAAAATGTAGCACACCGCGTAAATCACTTCAAGCCTCGAAGCTGGAGGCTGATAACACTTTTACAAGAGCACATCTGCTCCAATGCATAATAAGGAAGCAGTTGATGTGGATTATATTCAGTAACAGACAAAAGGAGGCCTTATAGATTAAAAACAGTGAGAAGAGTGCAGCTTGGTTAACATCTATGATGTGTAGGAGAGGGCTTTGTCTCGTTCTCATTTCATCAGCAAACCGATGTCTATGGTTGAAAAACAAGTTTGAGGAACTTCAAAGTATCGGTTAAAACTTTATTTTATGGTGTAGTAAATTGATGTTAGCAAACGTAGCAGATAAGGAAACAGTTTCTATTTTAAAACAAGAGACTGAAAGGGTCAAACTCTGTTCAAATGTCATTTTTAACCAAAAATAAAAATAAAAAGTGAATAAAGTCTTGCTGGACTTGCAGATTTTCTTTTTTTTTGCCCCCCTCTTACATTGGCTTAATGTCAGTCACATTTACTTTAGGTTGTGTCCAAATTCCTTCACTACTCACTATTTGGTATATTTGCCATTTTGGAGAGCTGTTCAAATCTGCCAAATTACAAAATCCAGTGTCCTGGAAATTTCCCAGAAATCTCAGCTCAGCTATCATTCAAGTTTTCCTTTTCAGTAAAATATGGGCGAAAAAAGAGGCTTTTATTTTGATTAAAAATAAATATACATATTTTGAAATGGACCATTTTTGAGTATTTATTATAAAACTGTGACTTTTGTTCTCATTTAGGTGCTAATTGCAGCAATGGGTTGATGTCTGTCAGGGAAACATACAAAGATGCTGGAATCATGTGGTGTTAGATGGAGAAAAAAAAAAATTACTTTTTGACTCAGTAAAGATACATGAACCTACAAAAAAAAAAAAAAAAAAAAAAAACAGCAAATAAATGCAAAATCTTTTTAGTGCACCATCTATAGGGAGACGTCAGAATTACAGGAAAAAAACAAAACCTTAAAAAGTATTGTCAATATAATTTACTCCAGTTTGGAGGGCTGGATTGAATAGTTCAAAGGCCCTCGGGCGGCCATCTTATCTCAGGTGTCTGTTTTGACTGTTAGAGTCATTTCTGTTCTGCTCTCTGACCTGACCTGCTCTTGCTCTACACCTTATGATAACCCATATGTGTAACAGGAAGGTGATTATCAGCGGCATACAAGGCTCCAAGGTTAACCTATCATCATTATTGAGGCCAGTAAAAGTGTGGAAAGACTCTTCTTATAGTAAAACGGGGGAATGACAGCGATGTGGCAAAAGCAGACA
Source organism: Oryzias javanicus (assembly GCA_003999625.1). Classification (NCBI taxonomy): domain Eukaryota; kingdom Metazoa; phylum Chordata; class Actinopteri; order Beloniformes; family Adrianichthyidae; genus Oryzias; species Oryzias javanicus. Next base: position 26,993,566 of record CM012452.1, on the reverse strand, counting down.
TAAAGGAAAGTTTCACTCATATTGAATGGATTTCCTTAAAAGATAATGAAAATATTTCAAGTTTTTTTAGAGAAAAGAAAAGACAGTAAAATAGGGGGGAAAAAATGAAAGCTCGGACATTTATTCATTAGGAGATTAAAAAAATGTCTTATCAAAGGTCACATTAATATCTGACACCATAAAAGCAGATTATCTCTCATCAGTGGATTTATTACTCAAACAGCCTGTAACCTTTGTTAAGACAGAGGCAGCATTGATAGTGGATAGATTTTAAACAGCTTGCTCAGCATTCTGCTTTTACATAAGATGTCTGAAACATGGCTGCTTTTTTTCCTCTATTTTCACGGCTGATAAATGAACAACATTTTCAAGGTGGAGGTGACAGCTGGAGTGGGTGACATTTAATTTATGGGAACGTTTTTTTTTTTTAAAGCTGCCAACTGTTTTCTTAGAAAGATAAGTATTAACAGTAACATTATATTATCAGTTTGCAGCTTTTTTGATAACAGCTACCAGAAAATCTGGTGGTTAGATTTGTTTGTCAGGGAAAGATATATATCGAGCTAAATTAATCGAGTCTTCCTAATTTTATGGATTTGACTCCCAGTGGATTAAAGCTATCAGATCTGAGCATAAAGAATATTGGGTTAAATGTCGATGTCAATGTGATAAAGATTAACAAAAGTCACAAAATGATACTTCTGCAAACATTCACCTTTTTCCATAAAATGCATTTTTTTTATTTATTTTGATGAATCCAGGGGTTAAGGTTATTTTTGAGTTCTTAGCCATGTGATTTATAGTTTCTTAATGGCCTGAATCCATGTAGGAAAAAAATAAACTTCAGATCTTAAGTTATGAACCACATAATGACAAGTCATGCAAAGACAATGTTTAGTTAGAGCTGGGGTGGGATTAAATAAATTTCCGTCTTTATGGATGCAAACTTCAGTTGATTGATTGTATTGCACATGAATTATTGCTTGAAATAAACCGTTTAATCTCATTAAATGATGTATTGAAGCCCCGCCTTCAATTACCCCCATACCTGGTTCTTCATCTGGGATGTCCTTGGGCACCACGAGGTTGACGGACCTCTCCTCCACTGGGGTTCCGTTTGACAGTTCCCTCTGCTGAGCTTCGTCTTCATTTTTACAAGTTTGGTTTTCTGGCGCTTCAGAGCTGGACGGTTCTGTAGTTTCAGTTGGCTGTGATGTGAGATAAGGAGATGAGAATTCTGGGTATGCGCCTGCAGCAGGACTCAGAGGTTCAAAGCTGGGCATGAGTGTGAAGACGGTAGGGGGGATTAGAGACGATACGCTCAGTATTTGATTGTTGGCTGGACTATTGAGAGATTCTGATGACCAGAGCTCCACCAACACTGGGTTTGATGTGTCGGTTGGCAGCTGGGCTTCAGAGGAACTTGTGTTGCTTGTTTGGACTTGACAATCCATAATTGTAAAGCTAGGAAGAAATCACCAACGGCAAAGTGTGCTCATGGGTTGCAGGGTGTTGGATGAGAAGAGCAGTATAAATAGAATCAGCCTGCAACACAAAACAGAACAATAATTGGAAAAAATGGACAGAAAAACTGAAAAAAAAGATAGAAGGCAGCACATAACAAGATGTCTCACCTGAAAACTGAACGTACAGGTTTGACAGCTTCATTTACATGCACAGGATTATCCATCCACTTGTCTCCTGCATTCATGAGCTTGTAGCAGAAAGTGGAGAAGAAATAGATCACTGGTGCATCCTGAATGACAGGGCTCTGACAGTGCCCGCTTGCTGAGAAGCATCTTAAATCCAGAGATTTCCGCGCCTTGGCTTTGAATTAATCATCTTTACCTTTCACAGGTTGCAGCAGTTTGTCACCTCGGCTCTTCTCCTCTTCTTAGTCTCAACTCAATCTTCTCATTGTGTCGCTCCCTTCAGCGCCGTCCTCCCCTCCCCTTCCAGTATACGGGGTTTTTTTTTTTTTTTTTGCAATCTTTTTCCTTCGGTCACAACAGCGAACGCCGGCGTTTTCGGGTTTGTAATAGATATGTGCCCTCGCTGTCACTGGGACTCAATGAAAAATGCATGGGGATTATTGTGAAGCCTGGGTCACAGTTTAGGAACAGAGGGTAATGTATACTTCAGCGATGAGGCTCACATGCGACGCACATAAAGGCAACACATGACGAAGGATTGGATTCCGCAGAACTATAATGCGACTTTGTGAAATAAATCTTCAGTTATGAAATCAATCCATAAAGCAGCTGAGAACGGGTTTCTGAAGGATTTTGTGTTGAGCCTATCATGTGACAGAATCAGTTACCCCTGAGGTTTTGGTGGTGATGATCTCGAAGGGATGAGAGTTACTCAGCATTTTTACGGTTACACCTCACAGCTCCCTTCACAGGAGATACAATATCATTATTTATCACGTGTCGGTGTGTATGAATTAAAGTCAGCATCACAAAAACACGTGAGCAAACATTCAAAGTAAATATTCTTGATTTAAAAAAAAAAAGAACATCCTGTTATGGCCTGTAGTCGTCACTAGCTTTGTTTTCATTACAGATAACTTTATTGAAATTCTAGAAATGGTAGCACAATTTTGCATTTATGCCATTTCCATTAGATCATAATTATAATTATGTGAGTAATGCTTTAATTGACAGCAGATATGTTCAAATTTCTGCGCTCATCATTAGTTATTAAAGGAGACATCGGCGTCTTTGTCAGGCCACGCAGCGGGAAGCTACGTGAGAGCGGCTACAAATGAAGCGATTTTAGGAATCTGTAGTTTTACAGAGGAGCTGTGGGATCCAACTATTCCATATGATGACACACTTAACCTTTGAGCTGTGTGATACCTGACCTCTTGAGGCACCTGCAGAGGTGCAGACACTGTTGGTCATGTGACTCATTTAAGTCTAAAATTTTGCCTCAAAAACCATCTCCTCTAAAAGCACAAACTTTTTTTTTTTTTTTGATAAATACAAGTTTATTTTATAAATTGTTGTGTTTCCATTGGGCAAGTTTATGATACCAAATCCAGTTTGTGCCATTTCATAATCAATAGAAATGCCTCTACTGACAGTAAGGAAAATCTTGCTTTTGTAATTCTTCTCGCTGTGGCTTTTAGTGAAAATTTCACCCTCGCTACATACTGAAAACGTACAAAAATTTGAATGTATATTTTTTGACATAGTAAATGCCCCCCCAAAAAAAAAAAAAAATGATGACATCAGGCCAAACTGTTAAAGAAGGAAATGGGGCCAAAATCTCTCATGAGGCTTAATTTTTTTTTCTCAAAATCTACTAACAAAACCAAACACTTGTTGCAGAGACATCCAAAGAAAGTTTTGAAATTATTCAAAATATTATCTGCTGGCCACAGGACATACAGCTTGGTATGAAATTTAGCCAATTTTCCGACTACAAAAGAAAAAAAAACCTTTTGTGTAAGTGATCTTCATACAATTTCACACATTAAGTCTACAACCACCCCAAACATTTTGTTGACCTTTGACTTTGGGAAGATGCTGCCTTCTTCAATTTCACCTTCGAATCATCTTTAGTCTCACTACAAATTTAAGAAAAATTCTCCCCCTGCAGCTTCTCCATTTGGCTCCAAATTCTCTACCTAGGGATTTTGACCAAGCTCTGTCTAACTACTCGATCAAAATACTTTGGAAAAAAAGGTTGGAATTGGAAGTTGTAGCGTTTGAATGGCGAGTTTGCAAACCCTGCTGTTCGGACATTTTTTCCTCAAAAACAGTTTAAATGTAACACACGAGTTGTTGGCTCAAGCCCCTGAGGGTTATTCAACACCACTTGGGGTTTTAATTTCTTTTTGTTTTTGCATCTCTTATTTTAAATAGGACAACACACTGAGTGGAGGAAAAAAGAATTGGAATCAATCAACTCTTGAAAAAAAAAAAAAAAAAGAAAGAGAAAACAACCCATACATTACCAGAAAGGATGCACAACAAAGAACTGTCACTCCATTTCCATCTACACTGAATGAACTCCTAATGTTTGCTCTGGGTCACACAATACTGCTTGGAGAGGATCAGAGGAGATGTAAAATAGGACATCATTTGTTACCAGCTGTAAACCAGAATCATCTTGGAATAAAAAAATTCTTTGACCTTTATTTAACAAAGGAATTCTATTATAGAGGCTAATAGCAAGAAGCTGACATGGCTAACCATGTACCTCCACCAATCCATACTTGTTTTTAAATTTAATAAGGGAGAAAATAATAAAAAGTCAGACTTTAGTCTCCGTCCAATCCATCACTGTAATGACTCTGTCTTTAGTGCAGTTCCCTCCTTAAAGTTTTTTACTGTGTGGGAAGGAGACTGTGTTTGTGTGTGAGGAAGAGCAGAACTACCTAGAGATAGTTGGGCTCTGAAACTCACCAGCACGGGAGGAGTTGGACTCTCATCTGAGTCAACATAAGTCATGGTTCAACCCAGTGGACAGGAGGGCTCCGTCTTTTTGCTTCCGGTTGAAGGATTGGTCTCAGCTTACAGGTCAAGCGGAATACTCTGCCTTCTTGGAATCTCTGTTGGGGGACAGAGAACTCTTCCAAATGAGAGTCTTTGTATGAACAATGACAGCGATACCTGGGAGGACATGATCAGAATGAACTGCTACCCTAACCCGTGGTGCTTTGTTGAGCTTCTATTCCAGTCAGTTTTTCATCGCAAACAATATGCTTGAGCGCAAGGGTATCAGTCAGTGACTGAGGGACTGGGGTACTCTAAGGCCAAAGATCATCTTTGTTGTGTCATCTGTCATCATGTCACACAGGTGAAAAGAAGGGCAACGCTTTCAACCGACCACTACCTAGTGGAGACCAGACACAGAATGGGTAAATGCTTTAGCAGTCTGTTAGTAATGTCTGGTTGAACCCATCGTGAGAAGGGTCTTCAACTCCCACATCTGAGAGAGTTTGGAAACTTCATCTCTGATCTTTGCAGATGATGTTACTCTGTTCATCTAACCAGAACCTTCAAAGTTTGCAGTTGAGTGTGAAGAGACTGGAATGAGAACCAAGTGAAAGGCCAATGCAGTTTGGCCTTTTTAAAATTAAGTTTTTAGGTGAACGTGAAAAACATTTTTTTTTAAATAACACCAAACAAATGACCATTTTCAATAAATGGGAGCTTTTTGTGCAAAAGCAAAATTCCTTGTCATGCCATTGATAATTGGGATTAAACAATACAAAAAAATTTTGGAGACCACCTGCAGCAAGTGGAGGAGTTGAAGTATCTTAGAGACTTGTTCGTGAATGAGGGTGTGATAGATGCGGCAGCTTCAGTGATGTAGTTGCTGTATTGTTCCAAAGTAGTGAGGAAGTAGTTGAACTGAAAGACAAAGCTCTTGTTTTTTGGTCAAACTATGTTTTGACCGCCAGCTTTGAATCATGACTGAAAGGATCAGTTCCTGAATTTAAGACAGCCTGAAATGAGTTCCCTCTGCAGGCTCCCTTAGACATAAAGTGGGGATTTTGATGGCCAGTTTAGATGGCTTGAGCATCTCTAATGGATGCCTACTGGGGAGTTAAACAACCAACTCCAGACTCCTGAACCGGATATTGATAATTCATGTAGAGAAAATGGCATGGTCGAGTCGGGGTGGGATTATATAAGTTCGCTTCCTTCCATCCCCTTTCAAGCGATCTACTTGTGATTTATTATGTGAAGTTATTCCATGTATTATAACCTGATTGCTTGAAATAAACCATTTCATTCATTCATTCATTCATTCATTCATTCAGACAAGCTGGAGAAAATAGATAAATGGATAAACTGTTACTTTTTTGCACGGTACGTTTTCTAGCTCCTTGGTCAATTCGCCATAAAAATAACCACATTGGACATTGACCAAACCTTTGAAATAACTATCATCAGGATAAATACAGATTCACTGTTTGCACCTGGTAAATTCATGTAAGTGGATTTAGTTTTATAAAGTTACTGATACATAAAAATGGAAAAGGTGAATGTTGCAAAGTGAGAGGTACGCTACACAGCAGAGAAAAACACAGGATGGAAGATTTTAAATGTGCTTTGAGGACCAGAATTTTGGCCTTCTGACCAAATCAAGAATCAATCATAATGGCCCGCAGGGTGAGTAGCATCTTAAGATTACAAAGCAACTGATGACAAACACAGAAAATCCTTTTATTTTATAACAGGGAATGTTATGAGTCTAAACAAATTATGTGAATTTTCATTTGGGATTTTGTTGAACATTTTGATTTGGTTTTTATTTTACTTTTAATAATCTTGTTCTTTGGATCAAAATCTGTTTCTGAGAATAATTTAGCAAAATTCTCACCTCCACTTAGACTTTTTGTCTTTGTCTAATTGTGTCTGCTGTGTGATTTAGAAAGAAAAACTACGATATCTTTTGATTTTTTAAAATTAGGTTTTTAGGTGAACATGAAAAACATTTTTTTTTTAATAACACCAAACAAATGAGCATTTTCAATAAATGGGAGCTTTTTTGCCATTGATAATTGGGATTAAACAATACAATGTTGTATCTTTCAAGTCTGACCTAAATGTCTGCAAACATCTGCAAAACTCATTAAAAAATTAAGTCAGCAGTAATTAATTTACCTGGAAAATTGCAACAAAAAGGGTTACATTTAGTGTGGAAAATGCTTGTTTTTTCCATCAACATTGCTGTTGTTACACTTTCTCGTTTATTTGATTTTCTGTGAAATTTAGAGTGAAACACCTTCTCGTGCAGGATTTTCTAAAGACTTACAACCTGAGCTCTTGATATTCTAGTGTGGATCCCTTGCTCCATCTGCTTCTATCATTACCAACAAATAGCAGTGCGTGTCTAATTTGCATCCACGTCCCGTTGTTTACGGAGCTCAAGCTGTTCAGCATTTCACACCTGAGCTTGTCATCTACAACACGTCTCTGTGTCTCATTCATGGGGTTTTGCTGAGAGGGGAGACAAATACCTTCTTCCTGGAAGCAGATCAATCACTAAGTTTATTTTATTTAAGTCATAGTATAAAAAAAATTATCTGTAACTCCTTCCATAAAGTAACACTCATTTCTAGGTGCATTACATCCATTGTGGCTGGTACTATTTATTGCTTATGCTGGTAATAGCGACATTCTTATTCTCGTGTCCTATTTTTTTGTTTTAGGGAGTTTTAAAAATAGATTTGGGTGTTCTTGAATGAAAAATGTGCTGAAGATAAACCTGGAGTTAGCTTACAGAGCCTGGAGGGCTGGAATCACAATGACTAGAAAAGTAGCATTCCCTGCATTAATGCTATTGTGAATACTTTTTGCTAAAAAATATTAGCTGAAGATGAAGCTTTTTGCTGAAAATTCTGACGTAATATACTTTAATTGCTGAAGGGACTTGCTAAAAAAAGGTAAAATGCTTTTTGCAAGATGTTAAACATGCCAAAAAAGCTGGAAATTTTGCTGAAGAATTATGAAAGATTGTGAAGCTTACCCAAATTTCTGAAAATTGTGAAGCAAAATTGCTTAAAATATATAGCTGCTTAAATATTAGATAAACTCCAAATTAGCCCAAAAAACGTAAGTAGATGTAAAATTAGCCAAAAAAGCTAACATGTTGCTTAAATACTAGCTAAACTCCAAAATAGCCATTCCTCAGTATTTAGTCAAATTCTTTAGACTAAAATAGAAGTTAAGCACTAAATTAGCCAATAAAAACCACCGTAGATAAGAAATTTGACCAAAAACATTATCATGTTGCTAAATAAACTCCAAATTAACATAAAAAGTCCAGTAGATGCCAAATTAGCCAACAGAGCTAGCATATTGCTTAAATATTATCCAAATGTCAAAATAGACTAAAGTTCTTCAGTAAACTAAATTAGTTAAAAATGTAAGCTTGTTGCTAAAATAGAATATAAACTCTATTAGCCTATAAAACCTTCAGTAGATAATACATTAGCCAAAAACGTTAGCATGTTGCAAAGGTAAACTCCAGATTTTTGAAAATTACTGTAAAAGATGAAAACCTAGCCCAAGAATATATTTAAAGGCTTGTTGCTAATACTTTATATTTTGAAATTTGAAGACGTTTTCTTTCATTTCCTACGGGGCATATTTTGATCAATATTTCAAAAGCTATAAAGTTTACAAATACCAAAAATAAAAGCAGTAATGCTCTGAAGAAGTTGAATGTTTTGAAATCGTTGAAAGTGTGCTCGAGTTTTCACGTGGCGGAAAACATATGGAAAGGGGCAGGAGAATCACTATAGTGTGAATTAACAAATTAAGTAATTGCTAAAAAAAAATTGTCTTTTACTGTACAAATTCCTAATTAGTGATTTCAACCAGATTTCAATCATATAATCTTTACATTTTGGACTCTTTACCTCAGATAAATAAAAAGAATCACCTGGTTTTATCTGTTACCTTCAAGTCTCACCCTTCACTTCCACTCTCATCCTCAACTTCTCCCTCTCCCCCTCTGAGGCGGACGTCGAGTCTTCAAATTTAAGATGAAACCCTGAACTCAGACATCCAGCGCCCACCGATTCACAGGGTGACGGTGTGCTCTGTCATCACCAAAGGTGGCGCTCACAATGAAGCCTTGATAAGCTGACACGTGCTGCATTCAGGTTACTCATGAAAATACGATTGTAATTTCTATTCCTGAAAAAACAAAATCAGTGCATCCTTTTTATTCAGTTATTCCAGAAACTTGATTAAAATTCCAACAAAGCAGTCCACCTGACAATTATTTTTCTGCGAATCCTGCAAAGTTAGCTTTGTTCAACGTCCCTTCTCTCAGCAGTAATTCATTCATCACCAACAATCTAACAATTTTCTTTTATTTACGTTCAAAAAAGGGGAAAAACATTCACACAAAAGGCTTTTGAAGTAGTAAAAGATGCATGTTGTTGAAAGAAGTAAACAAGCTCTGCAACAGTCCTCAGGGTGCTGTTGGCCACCCACACATTTTTTTTTCCTTAGTGAATAAAAAGGAAAAAAAAGCAATTATATATTTATAATGATTTTCTGACACATGGGATTTATCTTACAACCCTACATTCTCACTTGTTTTGCAGACATACTGCTTTTATTCAATTGGACTTATTTATCATTCATACCAAATGTGTTAGAGGAAAAGTTAAAACAAATGTCACATTTATTAATAATTACATTTCAAAACAAAATCTATTTCTAATGCTAAAAACAAACATAAAAGTTACTTTTGTGCATATTTATTATTGTTTTATGAACAGCATGAAAGCCCCAGGATTTACTTTTCATCTTCTGTGTGTGCTTGGATTTCTAAACCAGTGACTTCAGTCGGATCCGAGTCCAGAGAAGCGTCAAAAGTGTGGAAAGAGTTCTGGGCGTCAACATGACACAAATATTAAAGCCCGACATCAAAGTTAGTGTCATTTCTCTGCCTGATTCTCTCTTCTCCGACAAAAAAAAGTACATGTAAACACAAAAATAAAATAAAAAAAATCCCCAAGCTGATGCATATCAATGCTTTGGGAAAATCAACTGTTCTAAGAAGGAAAACAGTCACGTCTTTGACTTTGCATGCTGTGGTGAGATCTCCTTTTCACAGAGTATGTACACAACACAGTGCATGTCGTCTCTTCTAAAAATACTTCCAGCTTGCTTGTGTTTCTTGTTTCTGTCTCCTACATGCCGTAAAAGTCTTTTCTTTGCAATTGTCTTGTGGTTTCTTTATGTCTGCTGTCATCCTCGGTCTGTTCTTTTATTGTCTGAGCTCCTGGTTTTGTGTCTCTAAAGTCTACAACAAGTCAATATTGGCTTCTCAGCTGTCCAGATTTGTTGTTTTTGTGCATCTGAATTTTTTTTTCTTTACTTTCACCTCAACACTTATTACCAGTGTTAGGCTTATGTTAATTCCTAAGGCTGACTGCGGTCTAGCAGTGCAGGATCTTGATGAAGGCTTTGCGAAATTCGATGTTGAAAGTTGTGTAAATGACCGGATTGACGGCGCTGTTGAGGTAACCCAGCCAGGTGACGGCGCTGTACAGCGAGGGCGAGATGCAGCAGCTCCTGCAGTGCGCCTTCAGCACGTGAGTGAGGAAGAACGGCAGCCAGCAGATGATGAACACGCCTGAGGAGGAAGGAAAACGTGGACACACACGTGCAGAAAATAATCAGCTTTAATGATTGTTGCTGAGATTTAAAAACAATAATCATCATGATTGGGCACATAAACTCAGGAATATTTCAACACAAAAAACTGATAAGACATTTCAATTGAGTTGATAATGATGTTAAAATCCCACTCCAATCATATTATGATTATTGTGAGGTTCCAAGCGGCATTTTAGTTATGAATTTGCCGTTTTTAGCCAAAATTAAACTTCTAGCACATAGTTTCTGCAGCGCGGGCGAGACTCTTGGTGCAACACCCCCACCCCATCACCCATCTGTTTACACGCTGGCTTATTCCTCCAACCTAACATTAGCAGTGCAAAGAAATGGCGAGCGATATCAGAGCTATCCAGCCGTACAGTTTTGATCCAGATGTCAGGTCAGACGAGGAAAACAAAGACACACGTGGATCTATTAGTCTGCAAGTGGATGCATCAGAATGGAGAGGAGCTTGCAGCTTGGCGTAGTAGCTGCCATGTCACACCTACAATGTTTGTTTTTTTTTGTCTAATGCTGATGCATGACTTGAATACATAAATTCTCATAACAAGCCATTTTAATCTTAATTTTCTTTATAACCGTCCTCCATCGCCTTAATAACAGTAAAAATACAATTTTCATTGGAGCGGGTCTTTATAAAATCACATTTAGTGCACCTCATTTAGGATATTTGGTAAAAATACCCAGGCAACCTTGAATGTTCTGTCTAAGGTATGAAATATGAGACAAACATTGAGAGGAGCATAGTAAAAAAATAAACGTGGAATATGAAAATATTAAGATTCAGAAAAATAAATAGAGCCAAAAAAATATGCATATATTTTCCCCTTTTATAAGTACTCTGACCATCTTTTAAGTTATTTTAAAAGTGATCACAGTGGGCTTTTAATTGGGATTCAATTAAATAAATTTAATAACGTTGTTTTTAGTCAAAACCAAAAAAACCTGCGTCGTTTTATAGAACATTGTTTCTGGAGAGCTGCAGGAGTTCATTAGGAATTTACCCCTGAGTTGTAGTCAGAGCTGTTAATTCAAATTTGAACAACTTTATTTATTCCTAAGGTGCGGACAGTAGTACATGAAAAAATTGAAATCACATAAACACATTAAAAAAACAACACATGATACAATGGAGGGCTACAATAATACACAATGAAACATAAAATGACAAGAGTGTGCGTGTTCAGTTGAATGAATTGCACTGATTACATTGATTGACTGTTTGCGTGGAGCAACCCCACCCCCCTTTCCCTTTTGTATTCTCGAGGTCACAAATAAGCACTTTTACAAACTGCATTTTTTGTTCTGCGCCCGATTCATGATTAGAAATCAAAAATGCAATTTTAAGATTCATTTTCTTAATTTTCACAAGAACATGTTAAAAAAAACACAAAAACACACTTTTCAACTGAGTGGGTCAATACGTTTTGAACTTGTTTTTAAAGTAATCCTAGTATTTCTTTTGATTTAATGTTTTTCTAATATGGACAGATTATTTATATGTAGTGGACACACAGGAATAGAGCATGACTCTAAATGTGAGCATCTCGTTACTTGTTCTGTTTTCTGCTCACCCAGCACGATGGCGAGCATCTGCGTGGCTTTCCGCTCCTTCTGCTGTGACAGCCTCCCTCTCACCCTCTCCTTGGTGGCGCCCCATTTCTCTCTGCTGCCGCTGCGCTCCTTCCATCCCTCGCGCCCCCTCATGCCGGCCTCGAGGGTGGCGGGGCGAGGCGTCAGGGCCGATCTCGTCACCGTCGGGGGGAGAACGGGCGCGACTGAGATGGAAAGGGAGATCCCAGCCCGTGCCGAGTGGGACGAGGTCTGGGGGGCGGGAAGAGGAGCTCGGCTTTGCTCGGTCTGGGGCAGGAACTGACCCGGTTCCACTTCCAGAGGGTGGACAACCGCCTCCTTCACCAGAGTCTGACACAGAGAAAAGGAGAGGGCTGTTGAAGGAGGCATAGTTTGGAGACAAAGAGAAGTGTGGGTGCTTGTTATGAGGAGATGAAACCGTATTTGAGGAAGACTGTTGACGGGAAGATTAGATTTAGGACGAGCATCATTAAATCTCTATGCAATTTACAGATCCTAAAGGGTGGAGATGATCAGAGTCACGAGAAGTTACCACTTTCTTGCGCTGAGGCGCTGCAGTGCTGGGTCTCAGAATCAGGGTGCACAGTTTCACGTCTTCTGGTTGAGTACATTTATTCTGGAAGGAAAATGTAGAAAAATAAAGAATAAAGCATCAGAACTTTGTATTTATTAAAAGCTCTGTCACCCATAGAAAAAAATGACTTTTTTGCACAATGATAATCTTGAAATAACAATGAAATCTTGAAATTCTTTTTTTTTTGTCAGAAGCAAGAAAAAATATTTCAATAATGATTGTGGAAAAAAAAACTTTAAATCTAAATCCACTTTCAATTCTGTGCAGTTTTAATAAAAGAAGAATAGTCAGAGGCACTTATGAAAGAAAGATGAACTATAAAACACATTTAAAATGTATATTTGGAAGAGCTGGATGGGGGGGGGGGGGGGGGGTGTCAAACTCAATCGCACAAGGTTTCAAAATCCAAAACACACCATAGGTCGCGGGTCAAACTGGATAAACATTTATTGAACACACTAAAACAAAACTTTTAAAACGTAACTTTTTAATATTATTATGCACAAGATATATAACATTACCTTGATATTGCTAGTGTGAATGCTGTAAGCTGAATTTGACTGCTGAAGATGCTAAAACTTGATAGCTAAAAATTGCTGAAGTTAATAGCCGCTAAAATATTAGCTAAATGCCAAATTGGCCTAAAAAAACTAAAAAAAAAAGAAAAAGAAAAGAAACCTAGGTTAGCCAAAATAGCTAGCATGTAGCTGAATAAACAGATAAACTTCAAATAGCCTATAAAGCTGAAAAAAGCCTAAGTTAGGCAAAACTACTAGCGTTTAAATGTTAGCCAAATTCCAAAACAGCCTAAAAAAATGAAAGAAAAAGCCTAAATTAGTTAAAACAGTTGGCATTTAGCTGATATAGTAGCTCAAAATAGCCAAGAATTGTCCAAAAAGCCAGCAGAATGCCAATTTTTTAAAACTTTTAAACCATAACTTTTAAACATAGTTATCAATAATAAAAAGGTAGGAATATTATTCCAGAATAAATCAACTTAAAATTTTAATAACTTCCATGTTTTACTCTCCATAAAAATATAGTTTGTCAAAATTATACATATTAGAAATTAGCGCAAGATAACATCGGGCCATTATCAACAATAAATTAAAATGATCTGGTGGGCCGGTTATAATTACCAGGAGGGCCGGATCTGGCCCCCGGGCCTTGCCTTTGACACGTCAGCTAGATGAATGCATTTGGTCAAATGAGCTTTAACCCCTTAATACCTGTTGTTGCAAATATGCATCAAACTCCCTTGGCTTTAAATTACCTAAATGTATCATCCACTTAAATGCAAAGACATGTGTCCTTTTTTTCATTGCTGCTAATAAATTCAGGTGTTAAAAGGTTAAAACCCATCTTTCAATTAGGTGTAATCTACTTGTATGAGTCAAACCTTATTTAAGTTTTCAGTTTTTCTCCAGTAGAATGACAGTGAATGTTATTCAATTTATGATTTAAAAAAAATCTGTGAGAAAAATATGTTCCTTTGAGGGTTCTATAATTGCTCACACTCACAAAAAATATTTTTATTTATTAAAAAAAAAAAAAAAAAACTAAACATTTCATAGGCCCCATCCTCCTATGGGTCGTAGAAGTGTAGAAGAATCTACCCCGTCACGCCTTCAAACAGTACCTTCTGGTGTCGACTTTCTTTGGTTTCAGTGCCGGTTTGGGTGAACAGGCCGTGTCTGCGCGGCGGGGCGGTGCGTCTGCCTCGCCTCCGCAGCACCACGCAGATCTGGGCGTAGACCAGTAACGTCACGATGAACGGAACGTAGAAGGAAGCCACGGACGAGTACACCACGAAGGCTGGGTCTGCAAAGCTGCACGTGGTGCCTTCACGACTGGCTGGAAACAACAGGAACAAAACAAGAAATTAGGTCTTAAAAGATTTAACTTAAATTATCAAAAAGAAACATGAAACTTTTGGATTGTGTTCAGCTCTTTTTCATTGAGAAATCACGAAAAGATCATGTCCAAAAAGCACCTTAGCAACTGAAGTCAGATTTCACCTCATTATTTCATAAAATACTAAAAATATTCTTCTAGATACATTTCAGTGGAGTTGAGTAATGCTTTGAATTGATTTTTTTCTTGAAACTTATTATAAAAAAAAGTAAGCTGATTTGATTTCAGGAGTTGTTAGACTTATTTGCTCATTTGTAAAGTAAGACTGTTATAATACAACAAACAGGAAGTGATTCCTGTCATTTCCTCAATGTGGAAAAGGAAGAGTGGGAGTAGAACATGCATGCTGCTGCCCTCCACTGGTTATTGGCAACTTAATGAAATCTGTATAAAAAACTCCAGAATGTAGAGTTCCATGAGTGAAATGTCCACTTTCACTCTGAGAGTTTTGGTAAAACTGTCCAGCTGATTTGAGTTAACTTTGAAATAAAGTAACAAAAAAAAAATATTTTCTGTTCTTATAAAATTTTTTTATCATTATTATTTTATTTATTTAACCAAGAAAAAAATTCCATTGAGCTCAACTGATCTCTTTCTAAAGGGAGTCCTGGTCAAGAGGCAAAAGTTAAACACGACCAGAACATTTCATAGAATTAAAAAAAAGTAAATAAAATAGAATAAAACAAACTAATCGATTAATTAAAACCACCTACAGGTTAGTGATTTCATTTCAAGTTGAAATGTTTTTTGCAGAAACTTCCAGTCCATAGGTACCTTATATTGAACCTTTATCTGATTGAACATTTGGGACTGAAGGTGAGTAGCCGCCCTGAGACCAGAGAGCATAAATCGCTGCAGACCCACACTCAAATATGAGGGGAGCAGTCCGATTAGTGTATACATTTGTGCCATAAATGTGTGTGTAATTCACAGTGATGACTTTCTTTCACAAGTCTATAAAGAGGCAGGAAAAATCCTGTCCAATGTGTACAAAACATCCCCATAATCTAAGACAGGAAGAAATGTTGCACCAACAAGTCTTTTTCTTGCATGAAAATAAAAAAACAGCTTGTTTCTGAAGAAGAAGAAACTCAGTTTTAGGTGCAGCTTCATCACAAGAGGACCGACATGCAGCTACGACAGCATAATGGTGGATTCCTGTAACTGTGTCGTCTATCTTCTTTGGAAATTAGGTTGCACTTCAAACTGAGAATTGCTGCTTTTTTTGGTAAGAGAGAAGCCAGATTTAAACTCTCAAGCTGTAGTAACTCCCAGAATTACACAGATAATTGGAAAAGCGTGCAGCAGCATCATCAGTGGTTTGGCCCAATTAACTGTCTTATTTGATTCAAATATACAAACAATTAAAGAATACATTGAAAAAAATTACTATCTATTAATTTGTAACAATATTAAATGGTGAAAGGAAAACAAATACTCATGTTTTTAGTCTAAATATATACCAGCGGCACACGTCTTCCTACACTTTCTTCTGAGAATCGCTCCTTCTGCTCCGTGAGGCCACAATCTAATTAAGGCTTATGTGTCCAATTATTTCAAAGAGTTTAATCTCCCTCCTTTCATGAGAGCAAATTACTGAACTAAGAACCACTTAAGGGTTCAGTATGAAATTGGCAGCAAACTTTTCATTTTTTTTTTCTCCACCAAATTAGAGATCAATTGAAGACATATTTCTTAATATAATACTGAAGAGGTGGGGGGATTTGCAAGACAAAAAGATGCTCTTTTGCAATTAAATTGAACCACCAAAATAGAGTTTATGCAATTTCCAGTAAAAAATAAAGTGGAAACCAAAAATCTGATTTATGACTTCTACAGTAAATGCTGAATCTGCAAAAACAGAAGAATATTGAAGATTGAAATTGTGATTTTTAGTAATAATTTATTTAGTAGTGAGCTTATGTTTCCACTGTTGAAGTGTATTGAGAAGCTGGATAATGTGCAAACCATTGTCCAACGCCAACATATTTACCTAAATATCTGAAAATACATGCATTTCTAATTGATTTGTGAATTCCGAACAGTTATTGACTCATTCAACAAAGCAAAAGATTATTACTGGAACTGAAGGAGGAGGATCTTTTTGTGGAGTGGCTAAGAAAGCCATGTGTTGTGGAGATAAATTGGGATTTTCTATGTGGGGGAGGCACACAGAGTTAATGTGTGTTCAAACACACAAAGCTCTAAATCTGTCTGACATTCAACGAACTGTAAACATAAGGTTAGATTCTCTTCGGTTCTCACAAAAGTCAGTCATTCTATGGTTGACCGGTTACTTTGAAGACTTCATCTATGCTGTGTTTGAAGTCTGCATCACATCAATGTTGTGGTTGTTCTTTTTGTTATATAAAGTCATGTTCTTGTTCGCTTTGTAACATATTTCTGCTCTAATAATGACTTTTTTTTAATGAGTGATTTCATGCACTAATCTTTTTTATTGTTGTCCTTCCATTCCCAGATCATTACTGAGTTTAAACTGTCAGCCCCCAAGAAACCTCAACAAAACTGCAAACATCCCCGCTTTATTCAGCCTCTGGATATTCAAATTTACACTCCAATTATATATTTTTTTAATTTATGTTTGCAGCAATAGTACGAAAATGGAAATTATAATAGTTGTTTTTATTGTTTCTCCATTTGCATTATATCACATCAAAAACACATTATTTGAGACCAAACAGCTTCATAAATGCAGCGTTTCTGTTGTAATCCAATTAATTTCAGTCTCTTGACCGAGTTGAGAATATTAGCTTTTATAAAAAACTAAATTGCTTTTGTGGACTTGCAGAGTCTGACAGAATAGAGGACAGCTCTGCATAACTATAAACCACACGGTTTGCCTCAGATGGAAAAGCCCAGTGAAGTTTTAAGATAAGAAAGAAACAGTAATTGGTTTTATTCTCAACAGGAAAAGTAAAAAGAATATAAATACTAATATTTTGAATAAAACAATTTAAGTAAAAAAAAAAAAAAAAAAATCCCCTTTTGAGTTTTTTTTTATACGACAGAGTGTTAGGACCACAAACAAGTAATAAAGTATTATGAGTTTTTTTTTATTTTCTCAAAAATGTACAACTTTAAATCTCATAAATTTATGAGATTTAAAGTCATACAGTTAGGCCATGACTTTTAAAGTCATAAGTATACAACTTTATTCTCGTAGTTTAAGTTATCGTAGCGTAAAATTTTTTAAAAGTGTGTCCTTTTTATTCTAATTGTGCCATTTTTAGTCAAATTCATAAAAACAGTCTCATTTTCCGGGACATAGTTACTGCAGAGCGGCAAAGGTTCAATAGGAATTTGTTTCTGGCGCAGATACTCAGCCCTCACTTTTCTACCTGATGCCGAGAGCTCTCTGTTTACACCACTTTCATCAGAGTGGGTCTTTAAACCTTACACCTGCAATTCCAAAGCACCAAGAAAAAAGATGAATAGACCACAATCACTTCCATTAAAGTATTAAGAAGTTTGTAAGGTAGATTGCAGGAGGATTTTTCTATAATAGTACAGCAGCAAAGTATGAGTTTACTAAATGCATTTGAGAAAGTCATCTTATCCAGAACAATTCAAAAATCAAAATCTGGATCTGAAAAAAATACAAGTAAACAATAATCCAGAAAGCCCTAAACCAGAGGTCTGTAACCTGAGGCTTTGGAGCCACACGAGGCTTAGAGAGTTTGGAAATTTCATGCCTTTGAGTTTATAAAGATTTTTCATTTCGTCAGGAATGTATTTCTGGGCCGACCGAGCGTTAGCATTAGCCGTCCTGTGGGGAATTCCATTAAATGTTAGCATCAAGCTGGAGGACATTAGCTTTATTTACTAAATTCAAATGTCTTTTGTGAATCGATTGTTTCATCTATTAGCTTAAATCGATTTAAACCGATAATCAATTTTTTCAACCCAGCCCTATTAAAAATTTCTAAGTTGATTTTTTTTAACATTACATAATTCAAATTAAATCAACTTTATTTATATAGTACTTTTCCAAAAAGATCATTTTTTATCAAAGTGCTTTACATAAAAGAAATTATTAAAAAATAATAAAATGTTAAAAACAAAGGACAATGCCCTCAATGGCATCTTCAATGATTAACATGGAACAATGTAGTGAAAATGGGACATTTTCCCATGAAATGTAAGCAATCATCTAAAAATTGAACAATTACTGAGATGAATAAAGTGCTGAATATCGATATTTGTTTCTTAGCTTGTTGTCATTATTGATAATTATAGTGAGAAATCCGAATCTTTACGTCGAGGAGGGTCATTATTCATAATAATGTATACCTGAAGGCAAACTAAGAAAATGTATTATTTCAAAATGATAGCCCTTCATATGACTCAGTACCCATGAAGACGGGGAAAGTCTGTTGGTTTGGACATGGTCCACTTAATTTGGTCCGGATCGGGTCCTGAAGATTGTGTTTGGTCTATATTTAAACTGGAATCTACTGAGATTTTGGTTTCAGACCCAAGCTTGAGAACAAAATCACTAAAGATCTCTTTGGTGATTGGATCTTGTGGTAATTCGGTTCCTGGTACCGGATCAGGATCCGCTTAGGTGTATTCAGATGAAAATTTGCTCTGGATTATCGGGGGAGCGTACTATGGTTCACTTTAAGCGGACCAAAGTCTAAATACACTCTTAGTTTTAACCACAGTAGGTGTGTTTGAGATGATGTCGGCGAGACCAGGCGGCTGCAGGCGCGGCGGTGAAAGGCGCCTGAGATGGAAGGCGAACGGCGAGACTGTGCGAGAACCAGGAGTTGGAGGTTGTCCTCAACATTTGGTTGAATTTTAATATGCCTCTCCGCTTTTGTATGACCTGTGCTATTCTGTCTTTTAGATTATTTTAGCATCTGTCAGAGGAAAACAGCCACAGAGTTAATATAATGTGCACTGTCCCAGAGAAATAAAGAAAATTCAAATTAACTTTAAAAGTCGACAGCAACACACATAAACACAGATGATTTAAAATCGTGTTTATTTTTTCATCTGTGATTCTCTACTCTCCAGAAAGAGTTTCACTGATTTCCTTCTTCAGTTATTTCACATCGAACTACAAGAACTGCCAGGACACCAATTCCCACAATTCAATGTTTTGTCGTCCTCTAGGCGGCTATTTTCTGGCTGTGCTGGCTTAGGTAGGCGCCTTGAACCCGCCCCTTCCTCGCAATACTTCGTGACATTGCAGGTGTTTGGTCATCTCAAACACGCTTAGTGTCTTGTGTCAAAGGTGTCAGGCTGAGCGGTGACATCACCCCTGCAGAACATGATCTCCACAACAACATAAAACTTTGATGAACATGAAAAAAAAGCTAAAAAGCAGAAAATCCCAGATCAAATCATCTGTTCATTCCATTTCTATTCTTGGATTATGAAACCTTAAATTATTCTATAAATATTCGTTCCTGGAAAGACTGACGTCTCTGGTTTGTAAGAAACTGATGATTATTTGACATTAACTGTCAACTTTAATAGGAAAAGAGTTCAAAAGTATAAGGAAAGCTGTTACCAGTGTTGTTCAGACCGAACAGTAACGGACAGGAGATGGCAAACGAGAGGAACCAGACCACGGCGATCATGACGGCCACCCTCCTCCTGGAGCTGTACCTGGTGTTGTAGAGCAACGGCATGGCCACCGCTGTGTATCTGGAACGAATCATGCACACAGGTGTGTCAGACACGGCGGGAGTCACGTTGAGGTCCTTTTTTCATCCGGGACTCGCGCTGCTCACATTTCAGCATCAAATGAAGCAAAACAAACAGGCTGCAGCGGATCCTCTGAGACGCACCTCATTTCCAGGTTCCACTCAAACTGACGAGACTCGTCATCTTCTGGTTTTAAAGCCAGAAGGGTCCAAGACCCGCAGCTGCGGTGATCTGCTGTGAACGCAGGTGAGGGGAAACTGAAGTGCAGATGCTGATCATCCCAACAGCAGCTGGAGGGTCACAGACTAAAATACACCAGAGCTCTTCAGGAAAATGAGAAAATTCCAGAAACTAGAGCTTTAAATTTTAACTGAAATTTTTCTAAATTAGTATTTTGCTGCAAAAGTCCAGCATTTTAAAGGAAAAACTGTTGATTTTGGGAAAATCGAATAGAAAAGTTCAATGTTGAATCTGTATATAAGACATACAGAAGTCCTGCAGTGTTGCCCAGTTTTCTTTAGCAACATTTGAGACATTGCTACAGCCAAAATCCTTAAAAAGAACTTAAGGGGAGTCAATAAAAAACAAAAAAGCTGAACTTTGATTATAAAGCAAAACTTAGAATGTAAACTTCCAGTGATTGCTGTGCGTGCTGCTGCAGCGTTTAGCGTTCACGACTCTGCAACAACCGAGCTGATGATGTTGACAGCGGCTAACGAAGATTATAAAGATCTTCTCAAAAAGGCTGAATGTTATTTGGAGTAACAGAAAAACACTGATTACATCAAACAAAGCGTGCTACTTTTGTTTTGCCCTGATTGAAATTACACCACATGGAAACACAGAAGAGTTGTTTTTCTTTAAAAAATATATATGTATAAAGTAATGAGGGCGCTTCTCATGAAAACCAGGCTGATGACTCAGTCTATTTTGTAAAGAGCTTTGTTATCGTCCCTAAAACAATCCCACCTTTTTGCAGGTAAATAATAACAATACATTTTATTTATAAAGCGCCTTTCTAGCCACTCAAGGATGATTGTGCAGTACAACGAGAACCAACATAAAATCAACAGGAATAAATACATCTAAAAAAAATGTAGGTATTATAGCCAAAGCGAAGTGAATTGTTTTCTTAAAAGTTGAGGGCAGATTTCTTCCTTGGTATTTCACATAACTCTAAAGATCCATTTAAATAAATATAAGCAAACTTGAAGTCCCACTCCTTTCATCTTTTGATCCGCTCTAAAAGCGTTCCCAGAAAGGATGTCCCGATCCGATCACATGATCAAAAAAAATCCGGACAGTTAATGACTTGATTGAAATCGGATGTTGTCCCGGTTCAGTATCGGTTCAGTAACAACTGTGGTAATAAACCCAAAAATGTGATGTTTTAAGAGGTTAAAAAAGAACAAACAGAGAACAAATGGTATTAATGATAAAGGATCAAATTAAGACTTGATTTCAGCAGATATTCAAAACCAAATGACTCTGAATTGGACTGGGCCCAAAACCTGATCGGGACGTCCCTAATTCCCAGTGGTCTTTTATTATGATTGTGTCATTTTAGCAAACATTTTTAAAATCTGTGCTTTCTTTTCTTAGACAAAGTTTCTTCATTTGTTCATTGGAAATTCACCTCTGATTGTGGAGCTCTGGCACAGAGCAATCCAATGTTCCTGCATCACAACCATGATCTTTATCAAAAATGCTATGTCTGACCCTAATTTACAATGATTTTAATAAATATACACTCAGAAAAGCAATTTTAATCTCAAATTTCCCATGTTAAGAACATGTTAAAAAAACACCTCATATTCATCTTTAAGAAATTAACAGTTTTTTTTTTTTTCAAAATCGTTGCTTTGTGGATTAGATGTTTTTTCTCTAGATGACTCAATTACAGAAAAATCTGTGCAGCTCTTGTGAAATGTGCATGCATATTTCATGCGCGTCGGGTGGGAGTGAAATATTCTGTTATTCTAAATACAGAAACCAAATTGTAATCATGAGCAGCACCAGAGATATAAAAATAACTCTTAATAATCATAGCTATTTATTGAAATGCAGCAGAAAAAAATGTGAGATATTTATAATAGCAGTGGAATAAAACAATTATTCTTGGGTTTGCAACGATCTTATAAGACTGAAAAGACTTTAATGTAAATAATTGGCGTTAAGCTTATATATATATATATATATATATATATATATATATATTATATATATATATAATATTATAACATATGTATATATATATTATTGGTCTTTTTCGGTTCCTGGCACACAAATGTCCTAATTTTCTTTGGATTGCTATGATAAATTAATAAAAACTCTGTCTTCAGTGCACTGCTTTACACAGTTCCAAACTAATGTGGCCTGAATGTGTCTCTCTGTCAGAGGAATTAGCACACAGCTGCAGATGACCTGCCCGCTGGGTGTCTCCTCACCTCCCGCCGGATTGGTGAGGAGACACTGAGGTTGACGACCGATCCTAAAAAAAGGCTGTCCATGACAAATAGCGGCATAAAAAAAGGACACAATAACACCGATTTCCCTCAAACTTGTAACAGAGAGATTCTGATTTGCTCCTCGGAGGAAACATCTTCAAACTTTTATTTTTGATTACTTCTGGGAAAGCTCAGAGATGCACCTTCATGTTTTTCTCAGTTTTTAGATAAGATCATGATTTCCTATATGACTATATACGATTATTTTCAAATTATTAGCTTTATATTATTAGTTTCAAGTTGTTTAACACTACTTTGTCTGCTTTTTTCCTTTAATTCTACCAATCGATTACTGCTTTCTAATTAAAAAAAAACCCAGTAGATTATCACCTGTGAAGACGAGGAAAAAATGATGAAGCACAGTGCAATGATCCTGTCTTCTCTGTCATTTTTAACCAGTGAAACTTTATATCTTGGAATATTTTTGATTTCAGGTACTTCAATAGTGGGAAGACAGAAATGAGAATCCGAGTTTGAATGCATTTAAATTTGAAGTGGAGGAGGAATCTACCTGTCGATGCTGATGGCACACAGGTTGAGGATGCTGGCGGTGCACATCATGACGTCTAATGTGAGCAGGATGTCACAGTGGATGAGACTGAAGTGCCATTCTCCCACCACCTTTGGAAAGTAGGGAAAAAATACTGAAAGGTATAAAAATCCCCTTTTTAAATCACTACCTGTGTCAATTTCACCACAACATCAACCAAAATCGTGAAAAAAAAACAAGTTTTAATAAAAAGTGAAACTAGAAATTTGAAACAAATTTAATCTTTACTTAAAATTTTTGTAAAAATTTGACCATCATGCCTGTTTTGGTTCAAACATTTTTTTAAATGAGTCATCTTTGTTCGTGGGTGCCATTAAAACTAAGTCATTATTTTAATTATGCCAAATAAAATTCCTGCTTCAGTCACCCATTATTTTTTTTATAATTTCTCATTATTTATTGATTTTAATCAAAAAAAATGTAATTGAATAAAACATAATAAAAAACATCATATTCCTCATTCTTGGAAACAGGTTCTTTTTTATCTTAAGAGAATTAACTAATTCTAAAAATTAGGGAGTGTAGTAAAGAAAAGCAAACAAAATAAAATTTAAACCTAAAAAGTCCAACATGTGAAATAGTTTTATGAATAAGGTATTGCCTGAGGTGTGTTTGTAACCCTTCCGTTCTCCTTAGCTTGTTTACATTAAATGTGGGGTCATCTGGACACCACAGGACAGTGCGCTGAACTTTTTTTTTTCACTGATTTCAGAGTTTCACTAATGTCCATGGCAGACATAAAATCCTGTCCCCCTTCGTCCACATTTGTCATGGAAGAAATTGCATAACAATATGTGGTTGGAGCCATCTGGACCCCAAGGAGAGCGGAAGGGTTTTAACAGAACAATATATTGATACAAGTTTTTATTCCAATTCTGGATTAAGCAAAATAAACTGTTTTCATAAATGGCAGATGTAAAATAAGTGTTGTTGTTTTTAATCCCTTGACACCCAAAATGTCACAAACTTTCGTCTCTCTTTGTTTTCTTCTATAGGAAAAAACAACAGAAATGCTTTCTTAGAAAAACTAAGGCTGGGTTGATCAAATCGATTAAAATCCATTTCAGCTTAACAGATCAATAATTGATTAATCAAAATATAAATCGATTTAGAGCGTAAAACTAAAGTCTGCTAGCTTGATGCTAACGTTTAATGGAATTTCCCATAGGACGGCTAATGCTAATGCTCAGTCGACATAAACATACATGGCTGACTGAATGAACATCTTTATAAACTCACAAGTATGAATTTTCCAACTCTTTTAAGGAAATATGTGGTTTAAAACACAGTTTTTTGTTCTTCTTCGCCACCTAGTGGCCAACTGAAACGCCCTCCAGGAGAAGAAGAACAATGTTATCAATGTGAATGATCTGAACATTTTTTTTAGTCCTTTTGAGAAACCATGTAACACTGTTAGATATTAACAATCAGATAATTTCACTGGTTGATTTTACAGAATATGAACTGTATCAGATTAATATAAATACATTCAAAACACAAGATTATTAATGCATTTCTAAACTAAAAGAAATGGAATTCAATGATCGAAAAAAATCATATCGTATTTGGAAATTATAATCGATGCCCAGCCTGTAAGAAAAACACTGAAATGTGCACAAACACACCTCCAGGTAGACGCCCCAGGGCATGACCAGGGTGGCCAGCAGCAGGTCGGACACGGCCAGGGAGACGATGAGATAGTTGGTGGTGGTCTGCAGGGCGCGCTCCCGCGACACGGCGATGCAGACCAGCACGTTACCGAACACCACGCAGAAGATCAGGAGGACCAGCAGCACGGCGTAGAAGTTGTACGGGGGAGAGGACGGCGACGCGGCGCCGGTGCAGTTGGAGGACGGCAGCAGGGTGGAGGACAAGGTGGGGAAGGACACGGGGGAGGACGAGGGGTCAAAGGTGACGGGGGAGGAAACATTTTTCTCAAGAGAGGAGACGGAGAAGGACAGGGAGGCCATGTCGTCGGAGGCGTTCAGTGAAGTCATGATCTCTCCCCAGCGAGCATGGTCAGGCTGGAAAACGAGGACACGGAGAGAAATAATGTCCACACGTCAAGACCCAGACAGGCTGTTGTTTCAGTGGACAAAAGGTCACGAGTAAAGGGCTGACATGGAATAAATGTTACCAGATTTTCAAGAAACTCAAAGCACTAACTTATACTCAGAAAATGAAGAAAACTGTTAAACTGGAAAAATCTAGTAGCAGTAATTCTATGGAGTTTCTATTCTGATCACAGGTCTTGCTGTCACTGGAGGACCCCCGAGAATCCTCGTAAAACCTATTTACAATTCTTCCTTCCCGTCGTAACTGCAAGAGTTTATCAAAGAGAGCAAGTGTCATCGGTTCTGCTCCCGCTCCGTTTCTTGCGTGAAAAATGACTTCAGTTTCAACGGCTCTCTGGCTTCTACTGACACGTTTTTAATTTAAAAGAATCCCAGAAGAGTTTTAGTGGGTGATGTGTTTGGAAGTGGAGACGCGGCAACGCAAAGTACATGGAGAGCGAGCTCTGATACCATCTCCTCTGATATGAACAAAGGTTGCTGCCGATCTGACCGACAATAGAGCAGTGATGCGGCTGTTGAATAAAACATTTACTGGAACATCTACGAAAGAAGCTTCAACGGATTTTAGTCTTTAAATGAAGAAAGTGAAAACAAATCAATTATAGCAAACAAGTATTAAAGGGTAACCAAACTCTAAATTTAACTTTTTTTGGCTGTTGACATCTATTAATGGAGCTTTAAAAGTGCTGCCTGTTGGTCATAGCCATTTTTTTTGACAAATTGAAATAAAACTGTTTAATTCTTCAAACTATAGTCAAAAATCGCCTGTGTGCTGCCCCCTACAGGTTGAAATGAGGTATTGCAGTTGAATTTCGTGATTGGTCAAACCATGTAAGTTTCAGAAGTCTGATGTCATGATCGGCAGCTCCAGTAATGAATGATAAGAGTCCTGCCCCCAAGCCCCACCCCTCTGACTGGATTTTCAAATTTCAGCTGTGGGTGGAGTCAGCCTCCAACTTCCTGGTTTGGTTTCTCTTTAAAGACCCACTTAAATAACCTTCTGATCTGTTGTAAAAGTGTTCTCAATGGTCTTTTAATTGTTATTATGCCATTTTAAGTTAAATTAAGAAAAAAAAACTGTCATTTTCTAGGACAATATGAAGTGTGTACCAGTAACCAGAGGCTTGTTAAGTAAAATTCCTTCAAAATTAGAATATCACAAGGTATAGAACCACAACACACAGATGGATCCTAACTATGGATTACAAATGCCACATTCCTTTTGTCAAGTCACTCCTGAACCAGAGAGACGTCACAAAAGTCGCTCCTGGGCAGAGGAGAAAAGAACTGGACTGAATGAAATTACTTTTTGCACTTCTTTTGGGAATCAAAGTCCAAAAATATGGAAGAGAGAAGACAGGCACGTAATTCATTTTGCCTGAAGTCAAATGTGAAATTTCCTCAGTCGCTGAAGTACAGTCAATACAGCCTTCTACTAGAAACTTATGTGTTTCCATCTGCTGACAAGCTGTGGAAAGAGGCTGGTTTGATTTTCTGGGATCTGCCCACTCTGCCAAAAGTACCAGAAGCTGCTTCAACAGCTTGACACTGTTTTTTTCTAAATCTGACCAGCAAACTTTCCAGAATCCATGAGCTGTTCTCAAGAGTAACAATGGACCCAACCATGCAGACGACCTGAAGGCAGCTGTCAGAGCAACCACCACTTCTATTACTTTAAGCTGTTCATTACTATTAATTCATGCAAAACCAATTAAGACCCAATTAACACTTTGAGCTCACAGAAATGATGTATAGCTCTGAGAAGCGTGACATTTGGGCCAATGTCTTTGGCTTTTTTTATTATAAAAGAGAAAATTTTAATTTTCTAATAGCATTTGAAGTAATATGTATCCAGAAAATACTATATTTCAATATAATGATTCAAAAGTTTCACTTTTTTAAATGATTACATTTTTTGAATTAATTATTCCTTTTTAATTGACATATTTTTTTAGGTTAAGGTGCTTCATTCACACTTTAGATGTAAAACATCTTAGAGCTAAATATGAATATGTCATAACTCCTTTACTACCAACAGTTTTCTGCAACGGCAAACGTGATTTCTGACAAATCAACACATCATTTTACTCTGGGTGTTTCTCATTGAGTGGATATCTTTATATTGTGTTTTTCAAAAACGAGTGAGATTTTTGTCCTGTTAAATGCTTTAACACTGGCCTTGATTATTACATTTAAAAAAATCTACGCAGATATTTTAGTATTCACAGCATTTTCATTATTTTTGTCAAAATATTTACAAAATAAAAGAAAATGTAATTTGTTTTTTAAGTCCCCCAATAACATTTTTTTTTTTATTTTAATAAAATATTCACTGCAGTGTTTTAAATTTGATTATAATATTTTTAACCAAAATCACACAACTTAAATGTCTTAATAAGCAATTTTTCATGTTGATCTGAAGCTTCTATTTCCATAATCTCCTCTGAGGGGGCATGGCTTTTGAAGCTGAGCTAAGCAGTTCCGCCCCTGATCCACATAGCTCTGTGTCTTGCTAGCGTAGATTTTCACAGCTGCTACATAAACATGTCAAACAATGTCGGTAATGTCCTGCCGTATCGTTTTAATCCGGATATCAACTCAGACAGACAGCTTTGTGGACCGAACTACTCCGAAAGTCTGATTCTTTCTCCTTTTAGTTCATCAAAGATTCTTTTAGCTAATACTAATAATATTCATTTTATTTGAGGCGCCCTTCATGACAATCAAAGAACACTCTACATAACAATAAAAACAGAATAAATAGACATTAAAGAGCACAATAAAGTAAAATAAAATAAATAAGTCAGCAAAAAATAGACAGAAAATCAAAATGAGAAAGCAGATTTTAAAGGGTGAGTTTTAAGACGGGATTTGAACTTTGGTAGAGAGACGATACTGCGGAGGTCAGAAGAGAGTTCCAGAGTTTGGAGCCGACCGGCTGAAGGCCCGGCTCCCCATGGTGACTAGATGAGCGGGGGTACGGAGAGCTGGAGAGAAGAAGAGGACCAGAGAGAACGAGAGGGGGAGTAAATTTAGAGGAGGTCAGAGAGGTAAGGAGGAGTCAGGTCATGGAAGGCATTAAAGGTCAGAGGGAGGAGCTTGAATTGAATTCTGAATGTAATTGGGAGCCAGTGCAATTGCTGGAGGATAGGGGAGATGTGATCACAGGTTGGAATTCTGGACCAGTCATAGTTTGTTGAGGGTTTTGTTTGGACCGTAGAAGGGGGATTATAATAGTCGAGGTGAGAAGTGACCAAACTGTGAACCGAGATCGGAGAGGATAGTGAGAGAACTATCGGGCGGAGACGATTAATGCTGCACAGGTGGAAGTAGGCAGCTCGGGTTAACGTTATTGATGTGAGAATTAAAAGATAGTGAGCTGTCGAGGATAACAAACAGACTCTTTACCTGAGAGGAGGAGGAGACAGAAGCTGAATCTATAGACAGTGTAATCCATGAAACTTTAGAGAGGGTGGATCTGGAGCCTACAGGAAGTAGTTTTGTCGCTCTTGAGTTTAAGAAAGTTTAACGTGAAGAACGTTTTTTATTTTGGACAAACAGGAGGAGAGGGACGGGGGTGGAACAGAGGAATCAGGTTTACTGGACAGATAGAGCTGGGTGTCATCCGCAAAACAATGAAAATCAATGTTGACTTTATGAAAAATAGTAAATGAAGAGAAGAGGACAGAGAACAGAACCTTGAGGGACACCAGTAGAAACTGAGGACAGAGATCTAATTCTCCGATGTTAACTGACGTTGCTGTGACAAATAAATTCAATCCATTGGTTTCTCAGAGCAGAGTCTTTGGGAAAATAATGAAAGCTAACATGAAAATTCTTTTTCATTGATTTACAATCCTTTACAACTGCAGTCAAATGAGCCGCCGTTCACATTTCCGTGGTCAGATCAAAAATATTCATGGAGTCTGGTGGAGATTTTCCAGCATTTGCAGCCCGCTACCGTAAGTATTGTATGAAACTCACACAGAAAAATCCAGTGATGGCTGATTTGACCACAGAAATGCGAACGACGGCTCATTTGACTGCAGTCAATGGGAAGATACCATCTTCTCTTCTACTGTACCTGAGCTAGGCACGCTAGCCGAGCCAGATGAGGGTTTAGCGTATGTGCAGCAGAGCTATTGTGGCGCAAAGAAGGTTAATTAATTTAACTGACAGCGATTTAAAAAGAGAAATATTCAGAAATACAAAAGCAAAATGATTTCTTATTACATTTGTCCTCTTTCATAAGAAAAATGCCACAAATACATGTTAAAAACTCAAGAAACATGATTTTCCTTGGAGAGAGACTTTAATTTTTTAATTAAAACAATCAAAATTTGGAAGGAGAAAAGCAGTTTGCCTTGCTGAAATTACGTTTATCGTGTGAATTTAAAAAATCACAGTAAATCAAAGAACATAAACACTGGAACTCCGGTGTTACAAGGTTAAGATAAAGAAAAAGTCAAATTTCACATTAATTTTGGTTGCAATTATTAAGGATATTAATTTAAAGTTGAATCAATGTTCCAATTGGCTTCCATACATGTTAAAAACTCAAAAACCTGATTGGAGGGGGACTTGAATAAAAAAATAAATAAAAATATACTGATTTGTGCTGAACTGAATCTAACAATCAGGTGTGCTGCCACAAATGTTCTCTGGATCCAACTCAACAGTAGTTTCCTAATGGCTCCACCGCCGATATAAGACATACTGTGACAATCTTTTCATGTTGAAGGCTAAGAACTGATTTTGATGACACGCTCACAGTAGTTGTGCCACGTGCACAGAAGCGCTTTTGCAACCCCACAGGCTTTTCTTTGAAATGAGCATAATAAACAAACCAGATGGCTTTTTATCCTGGATCAGGGAGAAACTTTTTTGTTATTATTATAATTTTAAGCCACTGGTTTTTAATTATCCAGAATATATATGTAAAGAAAACAGAATTGTGAAGATATAAAAATCCCCAAAAATCTTTGAATGCATAAAAACAAGAAAACAGAAGTGCATCGGCTCACCATTATAAATCGCTGTGCTGCTTAGACAGCCCAGCAGCCAGTTGCAATAGATTTATTTAGTCGCCCCTTGCAGCCTTCTTTTCCATTTTTTGTACTATTGAAGGTTACTTTGCCATAAATTCAGAGTAAACACCGTCTCAGTCCTTACCCTACATTCGACACCTAATGTTTTCATACAATTTTCTGTAAAACCCTTATTTTTTATTATTATTTTTTGGCACATAAGCTTTAATTTTTAATGACACGGATGTGTTTATTATTGGCGGTTGCTTGTAAGCGGCTCTGAACTGTCCCCGGAGGAGATTAGTGCTCAGCTGTGCTCTAATCCGCCGGTTCATGACCGCCGGCGCCAGTAAAAGGTTGGTTTAATTTCATTTTAGGGACAACTTTAGGATTGAAATCCCCCCCACCACCACCACCAATGGAAAAAAAAAAGAGACAGCAGGTGCTTTAATGCGCTAACAGCCCATAACACCTGTTTGTGGGTGTGATGAGGTCATTTAGAAGTGAAGCTGAACGAATGGATTATCCACATCCAAGCAAAAGTACATAATCTTTAAAGAAACCCATGATGCTTGGAAAATGCAGTTATTCTCTGAGGGGTTTTTTTTTTGGTTTTGAGTTGATGGTTTTTCTACTGCAGTAAAAGAGAAAGTCAAAAATTCATTTCAGTTTTTTTTTTTCTGCTGTGGAAATTAAATGACAGAAAAGACTGGTTTTGTGCGTTTATTGCAGTATGCAAGGTGCATAAAAAGCTTTAAAAAAAAATAATGGAACCTGCTGCCCCTCAAGCAACACCAACGTCTCCACCCGCGTGCAGGCTCTCCGTCTGTGTCGGTGAGATATCGAGGCTGGACGCCGCAAGAATACACGGCTTATCACGTCAAGGAGTTAGAGGAAAACAGATGCGATTGGTCAATTAACCTCAACCAGAGGTTATGTTTCTGTCGTGAGCGTATAAAAGTGTTACAACATCATAAGATTAATAAACGCTTCCTTCCTTCCTTCTATCTAAACTAAGAGAAATTGCAGGTGCGTCGTTGACTGTGGAGCACGCATGGATTCCACTCGGTTAGATATTGACTTGAATAGGATGACTTCATTTCAGTGTAGAAAGAGGACAGAATGATTATGAGAGGGGAGGCTGCAGGGACCAGAGATCACATAAAACTGCTTCTGCAAGATTTTTTAAAGTGCAGAATTATTGTTCTGTAACAAAAACTATTGATTATAATAATAATTTTAAAAAATCCACATTTGTGGTCTTTGCTCTTTACATTTATATTCTAATTGCCCCTATTTACATGCGAACAACAAAAAAACGGATGGAAATTCATGTTGGCCACACGTAATCCTTGCAGCTGCATTGCTGCACATATTTTAAGTACGTTCAAGGCTAAATTTCGTTGATGACCGCATGTAAAGTTAAATTCCCATTAGTGAAATGTGTTCTCCGCGTTTGATCATCCCCTGGAGGAACGGTAAGCTGCAGAGACACAGACTATCAAGAAACCTTTGATTGTTTAACCCTAATCTTAACCTAAACCCGTCCTCTGGGTCTGTGTGGGCAAGGAAAAAGTTCAGCAGTAGCTGCACAAATATTCACAAACCAATGAACATGTGAATTGTCACTTTTTTTTTCCAATACATTATGTGGAATTTTACTTAACGTCTTTATTTGGGAATGATCATTTGAAAAAATTTCAAAAAAATATTTGAGATATTTGTTTTTAACATTGATAAGTGATGATTATATTGTTACTTTTTTTTCCCAAAGGCCTCAATAAAAACTATTGACATTATATGAGAACTGGACTGAGTGACCCCACCCCCTGGCACTCGAAACAGGAAGTACTCGCTGGCTCTAGAGAAGCTCTAGAGAAGCCAAAAGCAATCTATAGAAAACTATTATTATTTTTGTCAAAATATTTATTCAATTCAATTATATATAGCCCAATATCACAAAACAGGCTTCACACTGTCAATTGTCCAAAAACATAAAATCCTTCATAACAAATAAAAAAGTAGCTAATTGCTAAATTAAACTAAACAGATTCCTCGGTAAGGAAAAAATCTTGGAGAAAGAAAAAAAAAGATTCCACGAAAAAAAAGAAGAAACTTCAGGGAAGTTCACGTGAAGGAATGATCTTCTCCCAGGACAGGTAAAGAAGAATTAGCTGGTCTAACTTTACAGCTACATATCTGAAGTGTAGCAGATGAACTGTGGGACAGCTGGGGGCACGAGACAAGCCGGAGGCGAGGTCCACGGCCAAAGACAGGAGCACAGACGAGCCGTTCTTGCTCTGCTACTGATTTTATAACATGTTATTGCTGATACTATTTTATATCACACTGTTTATTCCAACAGTTAATGATTAAAAAAAAAAAAAACAAGTTTTTGCTTGCTGTGAGAACAAATTTCTTTTTCTTTTTTCTGCAATTCAGACTCATGTTTAAGTTCTTCTCCAAACACCTGAAATATAGCATTCCCAGCAGAAGAAGAAGTTCATAAATGAACTGGAGCACATCAAAGGCAGAGATGCCCCAAAGACAGGCAGCCAGACAAGGAACAAGCCATTAGCTAATAACAGACTGTAGCGCTGCGCTCCTGTGAAAAGCTGCAGTCGCTAATAAGAAAAAGGGAAAATGAGCTTTTCCAACAGAACTGGCTCATCCTTAGCCGAGAGCGGCGCAATTTAAAACTCAAATATTCCGCTTTGTTTAAAGAAGAAAGACAAAAAAAACCTCAAATCTGGATGAAATGTCTGTTTGGGGGCAAATTCTTTCCTGTAAACCATTTCAACAGGAGCCTCTGAATAAATCAGTCACTTCTGATTTGCATTATGAAAACAGCTGACAAACGCTAAAGATTTCAGAGAGTGCGGAGGGGGAACCGTGTGGGACCCCCCGCTGCGTTTAGCCGTGTTAGCTACCACAAAGGCGGCACATGAAAGTAGCAGACGACAAGAGCCCGCGACGGAAAAACTGAGATCAAAGTTTGAAAGACTGCAGCGCCGCTGTCAGAACAGTGACCTGAGAGCCCAAAACCACACGCTCGCTGCAGAAACAAGACGGCAAAAAGGATTCTGTTTAAATTCCTGTGATTTTACTTCTCACAGTGACAACTTTAACACACTGTGTGACTCAAAAGTATGATGATAGCTTACTTTGGTGTTTGATCTTTCCTGTTAAGAAAGTTATTTGTCTGATGCAAAGATTTGAAAGTCTTGACAGGAGGAGACTTTGAAAGCAGAACTAATTACAGATTTTGTGATGAAGTACGACACACGATCCCATGATGCAACTCTCTGTCTTCATAGACAACATACATCGTTACAATTATCATATTAATGGGTTCAGGTGAGAGTTTAGCTTAGTGTTGATGACCTTTAAAAATACTGACTATACAGCTCTATTGGAGGTCAATGTGTGTGCATAAAAACACATTCATTCATTTATCGAGGCTAAAGCAGAGTTAAATAAAGACTTGTGGAATCACTCGATTACATTTGCTCCAGAATTTGAATGTAGGAACAGAATTTAAAATGCAAAATAAGTTTTATTTTATTATTTTATCTGTACAAGAACGATGGAGAGAACCCAACCAACCAATACATCTCCTGCTTCAACTCAAGCCTAACTTGTGGAATATCATCATCCCATGACTTGCTTAAGTTGAGGCGACCTAAGGAGTATTATTTATTTATTTTTTTATTTTTATTTGTGGGTAAGAAAGCTGTCAAAAGTCCAATGACTACATGAAGAGATGGAGAACATTGGTTCCTTCATTCAAAAGTGGTTTTTCAGACTTTTTCAGAAATTGACACTCAGTGGTTCCATTGAGAAGATTATTGTAAACTTTTATCCATCATAGACAGTTTTTTCTTGTGTGACAAGATGGCGGTCAGCTGATCTGGTTGCATTTTACTGTAAAGGTTCTCAGACTGGTGGTCAGTAGGTTGCAATTTTCTATAAAGTATTACATATAATTTAAGCTATAGGAAACAAAAAAATCAATTCAAGCATCCCAACACTCCTAAATGTGGGTCCAAGTGGTCATTTCCAATGAAAAGTCTATATAAACGCTGGTACACGCGTGAACTCTTGAGTTCATGGGTAGATAAACAAGTTTCTTTGTCTGTTTTGAAGCTTTTAAGTGCCATTTAAAGTTAAAACAGGTAAACATTTTGACCAATTAGGGACTCTGATTTGGTAGAGACTTATGGATTGTGTCCCTTTCAACTCACAGAAGTGTCAACTGTTTGAAAATAGTTGAAAATTAATCATGGAAGAAAAATTTAAAATTCCAGTTTTCGCCAAGTATTTTATATATCGGAATAGAGCTGTGAACGAAAGAGTTTGGAGTAATACCACGCTTTTTTTGTGTGTGGTTTGTCTTCATACAATAGATAAGCTTAGAACATTTATTAATACTTATGTCTTGTTTAGGCTTAAATGTACATATTTAACCCTTTAACTGCCTGCTCAACCAAATGGTGAAAGAAAACGTGTTTTTAAAAATATTGTGTGTATTACTCCCCAAGGTAAGGAAAATTAAAGAAAAATAATGGAAGTAAAAACTTTTTTTTCCCATAAAAATTAAAGTAAAACTTTATAATATTTCTCTGGTTACTAAGTGGTGCGCAATAGATAGTAACCAATTTTTTTTTTTACTTCAATTAAAAAAAAAAATTTCAGTTACTAACTTTTTATTTCTAAAAATTAAAGTAAAATATATCTGGATAGTAAAGCTGTGTGCAACAGATAGTAACTTTTACAGAACCTCTATGTATTTCTAGAAAAAAAAATTCCCTTCATTTTTTATTTTTTTAAACTTTGATGTCCCTTTAGGGGGAATAAACAGCAGAAGAAAAAATACATTTTTTATCATTTTTTTCACTAGTTGAAGGATTAACTGTGTTACACAGCGGAGACTGGGTCGGTTGTCACAATGATGTAATGTTTACAGCACGGTGAAAACACCAACAAATAGCTTTTAATTTGAAAAATCTAATAGATGTATTCTACATTCACTCGTGTGCTTTCCAGTTTAGGTCCTTAATTGCCCCAACTTCACAAAAAACTGCTCCGGCGCTTTCTTGAAGGTTGTCAGTAAGCAGAGATTGGTCTGAGTCATCGTTTCTATGGCGACCACTCTCACCAATCAGGAGTGAGCTTGTTGAGCCCATTTGAAATCTGTCAAACATTTTAAACGCTCGACCTGGAGGCCAGCAAACGCCTCATACTTTTATTGAGGCTTCTGATTGGTCAGTTTATAACTGGTCAATAAAAAATATTTTTAAAATATAAAAGATTCTGACAAATATAATAACTGAGTAAAATGTGTTTATTTTTCAAGTTTTGTATTTGGAGCCGGTGAGTACTTCCTGTTTGGAAAGTGAAATGGAAGAGAGGGAAACAATCAGTGATACTAATCCAAATGCCAACTCCAACCATAAGTATTACCGTTTCTTATTAAACATTCACCTGTATTCATGCTTCAGCTTAAGCTTCAACGTTCCCCCCCCAAGAGGACCAGGACTTTATCCCAGTAAGATGACAAGTTCCAACCCCCTCGGCGCAGCAGAAAAACAAACTTCACAGAACCTGTCCACACTACACTGGAGAGTTTGTTTTCAGTTTTTCACCCTAACAATTATTTTTCAAAACACCCGGTGGCTAATCTCTGACTTAAAGTGGGGCTGCCTCAAAGAAGTGAAGCCTTTTTTTTTATACATGGAAAAACAGACAGTTCTTCAAATTTTTAGTCATTTTTGTCATGCAAAGCTTTAGGGTTTTGTAGAATAAACAAAATGACTTAACAAGCCTTATCTGCATCTCCCACAGAGCTGAATTATGTTGCCTGGAAACTGTGAATAAATCTGTTAAGAATATTAATTGGCAGAATTGTGTGGATCTGTGTGTGTCTTGAAGCAACCCCTCCCCCTAAAGACTGAAGCTGCTGGAATGTCTTTGTGCTGGCCCACATGGGCTGAGGATTTGTGATCTCGGACACAGGAAGTCCCACCTCTGACACAGGAAGTCCTTCCTGTCCCAGGAAAGAGTATAAAG
Organism: Oryzias javanicus; assembly: GCA_003999625.1. Taxonomy (NCBI): domain Eukaryota; kingdom Metazoa; phylum Chordata; class Actinopteri; order Beloniformes; family Adrianichthyidae; genus Oryzias; species Oryzias javanicus. The sequence continues at coordinate 26,957,418 of CM012452.1, read as the reverse complement.
GTGTTGGCCTGGGAGGAGTTTGCTGAGAACTCTCACTGACGTGACTCGGTTCGGTTCGGTTCTGTCTGTGAGATTTTTCCCTTTTGCAAAAGTGTAATAAACAACTGTGATCGATGAGACCTGGTCCTTGGATTTTTCTTAAGAACATTTTGAGTAATTTTTAGTAGACAGAAAAAGTCATTCTTAACAGTTGGTGCCGAAACCCGGGAGACAACAACCGTCGACGAAGGACTGCGCGGGACGAGAGCCGAATTCCTGCAGGGCGGTGACCGGTATCGGGATCCGTAACAAAGACCTCGGACACGACGTTTGAGCCCGAGGCCGGCGCTAGGGATCGTCTTGCTGCAGCCCTCCGAAGGCGGTGACGTCTCCTGAGGGCCATCGGACCAGGTCAGTCATTGATTCAGTCTAATAAAAGGTTTTAAAAGGCATAAGAAACGTGAATCAGAAAAAGTGTTTTTAAATCCTAGGGGGGTTGTCGAATACAATCGCCGGGTCCGTTCTCCGCTCGCGGCACAGGAGCATTTTGGTCGGTAATATTTTCAGCGGTTGCCAATGTATATGGTAATATTTTTAGCGGTCGCTAAGGTACATTGTACGTAATCGTCGATTAGAAATCGATCAGGTCCGTCGGAATGCACGTGGGAAAAAGCATTCATTGGCAGAAGTAATTTTAAATCAACTCTATCGCCAGCAGGCACCAATGAAAAGTTGTACGTGTTTGTCGACAATAGGTTGGTTAGACGGAATAAAAGGTTTTGTGGAAAAAAAAAAAAGGTCTTTGTAAAGAGGTTTTATTTTCATTTAAAAAGGGAAAAACACCGTGGGGGGAGCTGACTGTGGAAGAACGAACAAAGAACTGGGCCGAGCTAAGCTAGTAGGCCATGTGCAGATGCTAAGCTAACTGGCATGAACAAAGAAGGATCCACGTGGAGACGCTAACAGAAGGCCTCGTGGAGCTGCTAAGCTAACTGAATAGACACGTGGAAAAACGCTAGCTAACAGATAAAAGACCATGTGGTTCAGCTAAGCTAAGCTACTAGACAAAGGAATTCACGTGGTTGAGCTAGCTAAGCTAATTATAGAGGCCGCAGGACAGGAGGGAGGTTGCTTGCAGGGACGTTCTGAAAGGGGGAATGAAGGGGGCTTTGACGGTGGAGACTTATTGTTTTTAGCTGTGAAATTTAAGGTTTGTGGATAACTGAGCTCATAAAATTGCATAGAAGAAAACTGGATATTGGGTAAATAAAGTAAAATAATTTCGTACTAAAGAGTGGATGTGTTTGGCCATAAATAGTGTGAGTGCATGCAACATTGTCTGTGTCTAAGGGTGTGGCTGTATGTGCATGTTGTCTCAGTGTGTGCGTGTTTAATGTCTATGTGTTTTTCCTGAACTGCTATTCCTAGCACTTAATTCTCCCTTTTCAATTAAAGATAAATGAACAAATAAATAAAATAAGATAACTAAATAAATAAAACTCTTTTTATTAACGTTTTTCTCTTAAATATTGCTTTTAATTTCATCTTATTATTCCCTTATTTTCTTTTAATTCATTCCCTTAATTCATTTTATTATTATTTTATTTCCACTTAATTTCAGTTTCTTGGTCCTTTAATATCATTTTATTGTTCCTGTAATTTCACTTTATTATTCCTTATTTCCTTTAATTACATTTTATTCTCTTTTTATCTCCTTTTAAATTTTCATTTGAATATTTTTCAATTAAGGCTACATGAATATAAATGCATAAAAATTAAAACCCTTTTCTTTAAATTTTTTAATTAAATACATAAAAATAAAAAATCTTATTTTTACATTCTCTCTTGAATATTCCTCTGAAATTCATTTTATTATACTTTTATTTCCCCTTACGTTTTCACTTAAATATTCCATTTCAATTTTTATAAGATCTTTTTTTTTAATTTTGTCCCCTTAAGGCTTTTAAGCATTTAAATCGAAATAGCATAGAGATTTGAAGGAATAATTAACTGAATAAAAGAAACAAATATATATAAATAAATAAATACGTAAATACATAAAAAAACTAGGGACGTACGTCGCATAGACAAATATTTTCAGTTTCATAAAATAAATATTTTCATAAAATAGTGGATAAAAGTAACTCAACATGGGTAAAAATCAGAGTAAATTAGAATTAAAAGGGGATTCTAAATTTATGGATCAGAGAGTCCCTGGAAGTGCAAAGTATATTGCGAAATGGAACAAGAAGCCCTATTATTTCAAAGGCAACCTCTCCGTCCCAGCCTGCACAACCCTGCGCGATAAGATTCTGGTGGACATTAAAAAGGACAAAAAGAGAGAAAAGAAGGGTGACCCAGAACTGCAAGCTGTTCTTGCATGGCTGACTCAAGCGGAGAAGAGGAAGGAGGACAGAGATAAGATGAGGCGGAGTGTAACTGTTGCAGCTGCGGTGATCCACCCACAAGACGAAACATCAAGTGGAAGACGTCCACAGATTGTGAACCAACTATCCCAACAGCTTCATCCATAGGCTGATGGTGGTGCTGCAGCCCCTATTCCACCACCTCAACAGCACCACTCACAGGTTGGTGTTGGTGCTGCAGCCAACATTCCACAAGAGGAAGGAGACAGCACGGCGTCCACTTCAGCTATGCTTCGTGATTCACCTCCCCCTTACCCTTACCCTCATGACCGCCTTGCTGACACTGTGGCAAGCCGAGTAAACTTTACGGCCGTCTTCCTGACTGCTACGGAAGCTGGTTCGCTCATCGATGATTTGGAAGGAGAGGAGAACACCGTCTACTACCAACAACACGGGCCCCCTCGTTACCCCAACTCAGGACGTGGACGTTGGCACAATAACAACAAATATAGAGGGAACCTCAGCGGAAGAGGAAATCACCAGAGGTCCCGGCCAAATACCGGACAAAGGAACTGTTACACCTGTAACCAGCCTGGACATTTGTTCAGAGAGTGCCCTTATAACAGGGGCCACATCAGCAAGGCCCACATCAGCAATTCCAAAGTGGTTTCAACAAATGGCGACACTACGACTACCAGAACCAGCACTACCAGCCTTACCCTCAAGGTGGACAATACCCAAATCCACCCCCTGGACCAAGCCCTCATGACATCAACCACTAAGAAGTGACTCCCCTGGAAAAAAAAACCTTTTCAAAATGGCAGCAGTGATGAGCCATGGGTCTTACCATGTCTCTACAGGGGGGATGATGGACATTTTGGACATTTTGAAGAGACATTTCCACATTGAAAAGATTTTTAACTGTTAATGTAGCGGCTCAGGTCAAGAATTTCAAAGTTTTTTTTAATTTTCTCTTTTCTCTTTTAATTTTCTCTTAAGTTTTAACTTGAATGTTCCTTTAAAGCTTTATTAGTCCTTTGTGTGACTTAGACTAACAGAACTTCTAAGTCCTCTTTGTGTCTTGTTATTTCTCACCTGGTGTTCACATTTTTGTGCCTGCAGTCAAGAGACAACTCCCACACACTCACTCAGATCTTCATCCACGCATGCACACAAAAACACCTGCACATACACATTGTTGATCAACCAACTAACCACAGAAACAGCAGAATGGATGAGAGAATTGTTGCAAAGTGAAGAAGTGTCGAGAACAAATAATCTGCCAGATGTTCCTTGTTCCCCACAGGTGGAGCTGTTGCAGCCAGGTGACCAGATCCTGATCAAGGTGATCAAAAGAAAAACCTGGGCTGCACCCCGCTGTGGGAGATCCTTTCACTGTCCAGCTGACCACCTCCACTGCTGTGAAGATTGCTGAGAGAGCCACTTGGATCCACCAGAGCCATTGCAAGAAGCTGGTACCTCTGAAGGATGGTAGGAGTGGAAGACGCCCGGTACCAAAACCTTTGGGTGCTGAAGAAGCCAACTGATCTCCTACCCCAGCTCTAGTCCTTACAGCAGGTCACAAAACCCAGAGCAATGACGATTTCTGTGACAACTACCAGAACCACCTCAAGATTCTATGGGTTGTCCCTCAGCGAAGGGGAAAACAGACAGGACAAATTCACCAAAGCCTCAGTAACTGGACCCAACCTGGGTTCGAAGCTGTCAAGAACAATTAGTGGCAACCACCACCGATGGAAGCCTGACTCGTGCAGTAGGAGGACTGCGTAGTCTGAGCAATAAAATGAAGGAACATTCAGGTGTTGATACATCCATGTGGGACGGTTGGTTAAATATGTTTGGGGCGTACAAGACCCTTATTTCTTCTATTTTGATTTCACTTACAGTCAACTTATGGTACATCTTTTGCAGGCTGATGACGATGATGATTCTGATGATGACGATGATAAATGTATTTTTTAAAGTATGTTTTTGAAGTACATTTTTATAGTCCCTGCTTTTCTTAGCTACCCGTGGCTTTTGAAGTGTTCGCACCTTAAGTGGGACGAGGGGGAATTTTCCCCACTGGGTTTTCGCCCCCTCCACGGGCTTGGAACAGAAAAATCTGTTTATGATGTTTTAGGTTAAAACTGTTCATGCAGGAGACTTAAAGCTGATGTTTTCAGGATTGCTGTTGTGAGCTCGTGTGCTTCAAGACCCACAACAGGGCCGAACTGTTAAGAATATTAATTGGCAGAATTGTGTGGATCTGTGTGTGTCTTGAAGCAACCCCTCCCCCTAAAGACTGAAGCTGCTGGAATGTCTTTGTGCTGGCCCACATGGGCTGAGGATTTGTGATCTCGGACACAGGAAGTCCCACCTCTGACACAGGAAGTCCTTCCTGTCCCAGGAAAGAGTATAAAGGTGTTGGCCTGGGAGGAGTTTGCTGAGAACTCTCACTGACGTGACTCGGTTCGGTTCGGTTCTGTCTGTGAGATTTTTCCCTTTTGCAAAAGTGTAATAAACAACTGTGATCGATGAGACCTGGTCCTTGGATTTTTCTTAAGAACATTTTGAGTAATTTTTAGTAGACAGAAAAAGTCATTCTTAACAAAATCCCAAAACTCCTGAAACTTTTGCTTTTTGATGCTTTGGTTGGGGCTCACCTAAATCCACATCTACCCCCCCCCCCCCCCCCCTCCTGCTTTCTGTCTTCCTTTCAACTTAACAGGTTCCGTTTCTTTTTAAAACTGAGCTAAATTTAGCTTGTAAAGTTTGTTTAAATTTTGTCTTTAAAGATGTGTTTCACTGTGTGGCAATTTTTTTTTCCTTTCGCGTAATTGACCAACTGTAGATGTAAACAAGAACTTTTCTATTGAAAAAAGAACATTCAGGGAACGATAAACTCAAAAAACATATTTCTAAAAGATACGTTTTGATATGCAGGATAAACCGTTTTATGCTTAAGGCTAAAATAAATCGATTTCTTCAAAGTAGCAACATTTATATTCCTTACACATAAACTATAACACTCAAAAATTTCAATACGTGTGCATAAAAACACATTCAGTGAGATGTTATCCTTTATACCAGATTTAATGAAAAAACAAAAACAAATATATGTATGTGTATATATATATATATATATATATATATATATATATATACACACACACAAAGTACCTTATTTATTTTTTAAAGACAAATTTTGTTCCATTTTCTAATTTTTTTATTTTTTTTTGTAGAATCTAAGAATTTACCTAAAGGTAAATTGTCAGGGTTCCTAGAAATTTAAATAAATTTATATTATATTTAAATTTAAATTAAATTGATATATTTAACTTTATATTTATATTAAATTTAAGCTTTTTTCAGACCTTTTTAAGGCCGCGTATTTAAAAAATTAAGCCAACTTTTCAGTCTATTTCCTATTTTATTTATTCCCAATTTATGATCAATACTGTCGTTTCTTAACTTGTCTGAGGTCTGTGTCCTGATGTTTTAGAGCTCTTCTTTAATTTAGTTTTTTTAAACACCAGTGGGCATTCAGCGTATTGGTTCATAACAACTGGTTTTCTTGATGTTTATTGACATTATTTGATCAAAATCTTGGTTAAAATTTATTTTATTTTTTGAAATGAAACGAGAAGCAGAAAAATTGAAAGCAGCACAGTTTTTAATGCTCAGATATTAAAATTCAAGACTTTTTTCAAGGATTTTGAAATTCATAAATTCAATGCTTTCAGGACTTTCTAAGACCGTGCAGGAACCCTGATTGTGGATTTATTCTTTATTCTTAATCTACTGATCTAAAGTAAGGTGGTTTGTTTAAATTCTTGAAATGATCGAGGCTGAATGACCCTTAAAATCTAACTACATTCTTCTTTCTGTTTGCAGTTTGATGCTCCAAATAAAAACCTTGAGCTTCTTTGAATCCTTTCAGTCATTAATGTCGCATAAAAGACAGTTAGACTAGATTTTTCTTCCACTTTATGTTGCTTAAACTCCTCCATTAAACATTTCTTTGGACATTAGTCAAATGCCATTTATTCTACCTCAAGTTTCAAAGGTTTGTTTGAATTTTCATTCATCAAACCAAAAAAAAAGAATTTGTGAAATGAGCAGGAAATGCTTTCCTCTAAAGGTTATTCTTTCTTCCTTTCATAAAGGTCACATTTACTGCAATAAACTACAACTTAAAATAAGAAAATTCCAGTTTGCTTTAGAAAATGGCTGTAATTCTGATAAAACTGTAATGTTTTTATCACCTTCACCTCCATCACTCCACTTCCCTGTGATTGTCTAATTATGTAAGAAACCTGCAGGAGGAAGAAAAATGCTCCATATTTCATAATCTTCTCATATCTATGTGAACATCAATTTTAGTCTGGAACATTTGTGAAAGTAGTTATATATATTTTATATAATAAAACTTTCAACTCCAACAAGTTTTAAGAGGGTTGGTAATAATTTAGTAGGAAAGTTGATTTTCTCTGAAGATCAACTCTTTTCAAGGGAAAAAAAGTTTCTTAAAATGTAGAAATATTCTCTTTTCTACTCTAATTACCAAGATTTTAAACAGGAACACCCACACTTTTAAGCCCAAATGTATTAAAAATCAGTGCAGGAATTCTGTCAGGTATCAGCTTTGGTCTGCAGCTCATTCAGCACCGCAATCTGAAACTTGTGTTTAACAAGGGTGGCTGGTGATTGTAGAGCTGCTTTTCTCTTTCAAAATTTGATTTGATTTATTTATTTACACACATAAAAAAAAAAAATAAATAAATAAAATACAAGCAATATTGAAATACAAAGGAAGATCATGTGACGGTGTGTTACACAAACCCATCTGGGTTTATTCAAGACGGTAACACACCTCTGTCAAAGATAAAATATATATATAAAATAAAATACAGTAAGTAAACAAAGAAAACTAAATTTAAACAATCTAATGCAGAAAACCAAGAAACTCTGACATAATAATTCCAAATCAAATTGATTTTATGAATATTAAACTGGCAAACATTTATTTTTATTATTATTATTTAAATGGAATCAAATCCTGCTTTTATACCTTGAGATCAAAATCCTCTTTAGGTTATTTTTATTGAATGTTGTTATCAAGAAGTCATACTCATTTAATAGTTTACTGCCATGGTAACGGAAAGATAATTTAACCTGTGATTTAAGGATAGAAGGAAGGTGGAATGTCTGCCCCAGTCTGGTACCATAAGAGTAGACTTGATTTTTTTTGGTTAATCAAGTACATTGATCGTGCTAACAATTAAAACATTACAGTAAATCAAAGAATATAAACACTGGAGCTCTGGAGTTAAAGGGTTAAGATAATAAAAAAGTCAAATTTCACTTTGATTTTTGGTGCAATTTTTAAGGTTGTTATTTTGAATTTCAAAATGTTTTAAAGTTAGATTGGCACTCATTTTATTATTTTGGAAGGATATTTCACATTTATGTTTAAAGAATAAGTGTTTTTTTAATTTTTATTTCATGAGGATTTATAGAGATGGAACAATTAGCACTAAGATCATATTCTTATTTTGTTCATATTTTCTTCTAAAATGAGTAATTTCGACTTATTATATTATATATTTTTGTAATTTTAGTCAAAATTAACTATCATTAGTACATAAAAAATACTAATTTAAGTAATTATATCCAGTCGTTGGCTTTTTAAGCTTATTTTTTCCTTCTTGAATGCTTGTGTGGACCTCATTGTTTCTACATTTTGCTATACTTCTTTTTAAGTGAAAATGACTTTCCACACGGACAGAAAATTTGATTACCAGTACTTTCTAGTAATTTTATTCTTAATATTAATATTATTTTGCTATTTTTGGGTTTCCTCTTTTTGAAGTTTACAGTTTGTGCTCTAAAAGTTTCAGGAAACGAAAAGAATTGTTGGCACTTTATTCTCCAAAAAGCCTCGGCTGCATCTGCAAGGACAGCAGCATTCATTTAGACAAGATCAAAAGAATATTCCTGTATTAAGTATTGATGATTAACAACTTTTTCAGACTCTGGAAGGAAACACTTGTGTCATCAACTTTTCAAGTGTGCGCGATGGAAAGCAGCACAAAAGGAGACACAAGGAAGCGCAAAAAGTGAGAAAACTCTCCGAAGTAGAGAAAGGGGGGAATGTCCTGCTAATGCCTTATCAGAATCACGGAGTTGGAGTGGAGGCTTCGGCCTCGTCATGTTATCAGAGCATGTTTAATTCATGAAAACACAATGCAGCATCGCTGCTTTTCAGGGACAGAGTCCTCTGAGGATGCTTTCATTCTGAATACGTTTGGAACATACATCGGAAGACCAGAACCTGAGAAGAAACGACCGTTTTAAACAAGCTTTGAAGAAAAAAAAAAAGATTTTTAGAGATGTTTTTGCCAGGCTTACTTTTCAAATTTACACCAAATTTAGAATTCTTTGCACATTTTCTCTTCTGGACTCTAATTAGCTACAGAAACTAAGCCCTGGTTTTGTTTCTTGTTATGTTTTTTGCCGTTTTATATCATGAATTTTTTGGATCATGATGTTCAATTCAACTTTTAAAGCAAAGTCGAGACGGAGCGTGGGATTTATGCTTCATCCTTGCACAGTCCGCTGCTCTTCAGAACACAACTCTTATCTTATCGCGCCATCCGCTCTGTTCCGGACGCATTTGACAGGTTCATTACATTCTTGGCCAAATCTAAAAAAAAAAAAAAAAGAAAAAAAAAAAAAAAAAAAAGAAAAAAAAAAAAAAAAAGCCTTTTTTTTTTTTAAATATAGCCCTATTTTTGTTTTTTTTTTTTTAGCAAGAACTGAGCTTGTGTTCAATAAATCTTTAATTTCTCTATACTTTAGAGGCAAGAATGATTGATTTCTAGCTGCAGTGTAATCAACTCTTTGTTAAGACCATGCAGGGCAAAAACAAATAACAAAACCACACTGCTTTTCTTGGCACTCCTTGAAACAATCAGCTCTGATTTTAAAATGCACAAAACATTACGTTTTATAAACATTGCAGGATCATTTGAGCCATTTTTTGACTTGAAACTGTAAATTTAGGATGCCCTCCTTCAGAAAAACACTTAATAATGCATTTTTTTTTTTTGCACATCATTATAAAATGGATATGTGTCTTATGGTAACGCAGACACTAATAAAGCCGTAAAGCCAACAGACTGCTCATTAACCCAACTACAGGTGAGACACACTATGGGTGTTAGCTTCTAAAACTGGAGTAATTACTCATCTCAACAATCAATTAACAAGCAAAAGATTCCTTCCAAACTTGGAGATGTCAGCCCTGAGGCACTGTTCCCCGATCAGCCAAAAACATCCATTATTTTAAATTTGGCATCCCTTATTTAAAGTGAGTCACTGCAGCTTTTAGAAGTCAATCTGAAACAGACATTCACACTTGGACTGCTCAGGAAAATGTGTTGGTGGTGACGAGATAACCTTAAAAACAGCCACAATTGTTTCTGATTGCTATTAAGGAATGTGAAAATTAAAAAAAAAAAGTAAAACAAATAAAAAAGAAGCACAGATGCTTCACACATAGGAGGTGGGAATTAAAAAACTGATTTAAATCCTGTTTTCACACCTGTTCGTGTGCCCCAAAGCCGCTTCATTATAAGCAGGGAATTATTCAGCTGTGAGCTTAACTAATATTAGATAAAAACAAAAAATACAATTGAATACAGAATTATTTATTTACTAGAATTTTTGTATTTTTAGAAGCAGAAAATGTGCCGAATAAAGCATAGCTAAATAATGCAGAAACACAAACAATATTTTTAATTATTATAAAGTTCATAATCATAAGGATCGTTCAGATAATACATTTTCAAAAGTGTGGCAGAACTCTCATAATCAAATTTAGTTCTCATTAATAGCTTCTTTTTTTGCAAAACAACAACTAATTATATACAGATTACAAGTTAGCCTAAATTGTGTTTTAATCAGCATTCAGATCTCAAAACTATCTTTAGAAACAGATAAGTATCAAAACTGCAACATTTTAAAATATTATTGAATACAATAAAGCAATGACAGATCAGATTTTTAATATTAATCTGTTTAGTGGATCTTGTCTTTAGTCTGAAGGGAAAACTTTCATGCAGATAAAGTTTCCCAAACTCTAATTTCACAAAAGTTTATCACTAAACATTTTATCTTCTTCAAATGAGCCACAAATACACAATGAGAATGAAATAATGTCCTTAACTCACTGTTCTTCTGTCTCGATGTTTCGCTCAGAGGAGACGGGCTTTGAGGCTGCAGCTCCCGTCAGCAGGTTCCAGCCATCTCTCCCACTCTGACCCCGGCTCGGTCTGGAGAAATGATCATCCGCTCCAACTGAGAGCGCTTTCCTCCCTCAGTGCGTCGCCGCCAGATTCAGCTCGGCGGGAGCGTGGCAGGAGAAAGAGGAGAGGAGGAGGAGAGAGAGAACGTGATGCCGTTTCATTTGTTGGCGTGTGAACGAGCAGCTCTGACTGCAGACGCACTGTTGGCTGAGGGGGATAATAAGAAGGTGGAGTCGAGAATATTTGAGTTTATGTCAAATTATACAATGCTGTGGAGGAAACAAAAACGATTGGATGTCAAGGGCGAGTTACAGGTTAGCCTTCAGCACAATTTGAGCTGAGTGAAGCTGCAAACCTAAGAAGCAGCTATACTGCCTCACCTTTCATTTGTAGCAGCTCACAGGAGGTAATGAGGGAGCTTAGTGGAAGGACAAAGCAGTCTGACAGACTGAAAACAGGAAAAAACAAAAACAAAGTCCAGCTACTTTCATTTGACAGTCTGAAAAAAAACAGTGTAAAACGAGTGGAGGAAAATACATGTAAACATCAATTAATTCTAACTAAAATTATGCAATTTTTTAATTTAAACAAATAGAAAAAAAAAACACATTAGTAGATGACCTCTTATGCCTCGTTTCCACTGACCGATCCAGACCCGACGGAGCATTTCCATTATAAAATGGACCCATTAGGCCGGACTATCTTTGGTCCCCGTTGGCAGGTCTATTGAAAAATGGAAAGGACCAGCTACTGTCACCACATGATGAAATCCACTGATTGGTGGAAAGGTTTTACGTCAACAACAAGCATCCCCACCAGCACTTATCCTAAATCAAGATCCAAACCCAAGGGTTTGTCCTGATTTTGGCTGTATTATTCTTCACCTCCTGCAATATTCTAGCAAAGAATAATAAATTCTATGCATTCAGTATCCCTGTAGTCGCACCATCATGGGTCTACACTCGGCTTTCGGTACAACACTCTGTGGAAACACTCATTTGAATAACCTGGACCGTTCTAAACTGATCAGGAGCGAACCGGTTCGGCCTGAACCACCACTCAGATCTACTCCAATGAAAATGTTTTCTTGGTGTTTCTAACATGTTTTTGTGGTATTTTTCTGAATACTGACGTATAGAAAGGAAATTCAGATTAAAAATGCATTTGTGAGTATTTCTGTCTTCAAGTCGAACACGCTTGAAGTTGTGTTATATTTGCTACAATCGGCGGGCCACAAGCTCCCTGCTCCGCTCCATTCTGATGCATCCACTTGCATTTGAATCAAAGCTGGACAGCTCCAATATATCTAGATCCTTTTGTTGCACCGCTAATGTTAGGTTGGGGTTGTGAGTGGCTGTAAGCTAGCAGGAGGGTGTGTAAACAAAGGGATGATGGGAAGTCAGTCTTGCCCACAACTCTAAAGGCAAACTCCTCTGCTGTGGAGAAACTGTCCAAGAAAATCGTTTTTTTTAAGAGTAAAATCATAATTAAAAAAAAAAACACTGAAAACACTTTTAAAGTACATCAAAAGATGATTGGAGTGGGACTTCAAGGCAGGGGTTCCCAAACTAAGGCCCCCGGGCCAGATCCGGCCCTCCTCCATATTTGCCCCGGCCCCTCAAACTGTTTTGATTAAATTAGCCTTTTTTTTATTTTTTTTTTTTTTTTTGTCTAATTCGGCATTTAGCAAATATTTCAGCTACATGCGAACTGTTTTGACCAATCAATCAAGCCTTTTGTACATTTTTTAGGGCTAATTTGGAGTTTAGCAAATATTTGTGCTACATGCTAGCTACTTTGGCTAATTTAGGTTTTTTTTTCAGCTTTTCAGGCCAAATTGCATAGACAGTTCTTACTTATACAGTCAATGAGTTTAGCCAAAATTATAGCTGCATGCTAGCTGTTTTGACTAAGTAAAAATTTTTCCAAGTTTTATAGGCTAATTTGGCAGTTAGCTAATATTTCAGCTACATGCTAGCTGTTTTGGCTAATTTAGGCTTTTGTCCGTTTTTATGCTACTTTGGAGTTTGGCTAATATTGTTGCTTTTTGCAAGCTGTTTTAACAAAAATAGAAATTTTCTTTTTTTAAGCTAATTTGGCATTTAGCTAATATTTCAGCTATCATCAGCGTTTTCAGCTATAGACTTCAGCATTTTTTGCTATCAGCTTTAGTTTTTTTTTAGCTATCAATTTAAGCACCTTCATCTATTAATCTATCACAGGTAATGCTATATATCTAGTTTTTAAAATGTATAGTATTATTTTTTTTCGTGACAGAAATTAATTATTAAAAATTGTCTATGTGTGACTTTCTAGAAAGGCATAAATCTTTACATTTAGGCTGTGATTGTTGTACTTTTTTGTTAGCCTCCAACCCCACATTGGAGAAGAAAACAGTTATGTGGCCCTCACAAGGAAACGTTTGGGGACCTCTGCTTTAAGGTAAACATTTAAAACAGCTGTTGTAAACAATTCTAAAGCCACGGTTTAAAAGAAAAACATTTAACAACCCAACAGGACCCATAAGTGCTAAAAACGTCAGTGATGCCCACAGACTCATCAGGGTTCCAGGGAGTCCTTCACTTCAGTTTGGCTCATGAGTGCAACCTGTGGGACAAGAAATGCTTTTAGGCTTTCAATTTATTTTCACGCAGCTTTTAATTTTCCCGGCATTGATGGAAAACAAATCTGCATGGAGGTGTGTGTGTGTTTAGACTTTCATTGATTTTAAATCCTGACAGATGTGATTGGTTAACGAGGAATGAGGGTTGTTGGGAAGGACAATTTACTGAGACGAGTTGGCATTTCTCAGACACGAGTCAAGCTGCATTTATATTCCAATAGAGCCTCCATTTGTTTTACTAATAGGAAATATATATTTGTAATTTTTTGCTTGACTATATTTCAATGTCAAGTCTGTTTTGCATTTTCGCTGCTTTTAAAACACATTTTTCCAGCAGCTAATGTGTGACGGTTTTTGTGTTACAAAACCCTAATGATTTTTTTTGAAAATTGCAGTTTAATCTGTAATCTTTTGCAACTAGGGTCAAAACTGTGTTTTAAGGTTTCAGCTTTTGTTGAGTATACCGATAAAATTATAAATGAACTTAAACTGTTCAGAAATTCTGAATTTTAATTAAGTATCCAGTTAAATCATCCTTTTTTTTTAAACGAGCATCAACTATTCACCAATGATACAAAGCGACAGTTTTAATTAATGATGGCATTTATCCAAAATCTGTCACATCAAGACAAATCCACTCTGACTAATCGACCAATTCCAAACTGCAGTCCACCGCCTCTTTTCCTCCTTTACTGGAGCATTCCTGCTAATCTTCAGCAGATGCTTAGTTGTCATGACAACGTTTCTTTTTCTAACTAATGGTTAAAATTTTCCATTCGTACAGTTATTCTTTCGGGCAAATATCTCACAAAAAAAAAAAAAAAAAAAGTTCCTATAAGTTTATCCTTCTGCTGCTTCTTCGGCGGCTGATTCATATTTTGCTTCCCGCCCTTCCGACCCAATTTACTCAAAGTCATTCTCAGCAGCCTGGAAATAATTAAAGGTTCTCAGTGTGATTTACTGCATTAACATTAGAGGTCAATTTTTACTCCAATACTACCTTAACTCAGGAGCAGCTGAGAAAATTGCAGGTACCTTAATTATAAAAATTTATGGCGTGCAGCAGAAAACGCATAAATTACAGCTTCCTTATCGATTCCTATTATTTTGACAGATTCATTTGGAGTTTACAAAACAAGTCATCGTCTGTCATAAAGTTAATGCGTTTGACTTCTTATTGGCAGATTTTATTATTCGTACAAAAACAGGCAAACGCCAAATGCTTTTTTATCTTCGACTTAAAAACATAACTGATGAATATATGGAAAAATATTCAGTACTCACCATGGGGTGAGCTCTTAATCTATTGGCTTTCCTTCACACACAAACTGGTTCTTTAGAAGAAAGAGTGGAGTTTAAATGTGTGACCCACTAAAATTTAACTGTAGAGATCTGTTTATGTCAATTAGACCAGATACTTATGGAAATTAAGAATCACATTTCTGATAAACAGATGAATATTTTAACGGCTTCTGCTTGAAACAGCACAAAAATCCTGCTGGTTTTTTTTAGTGTCCTCCAGTAAACACAATCTCAATGCAAGGCTTTGAGGTTCCAGGTTAAAGCTTTGATGTCTTTTTGTTGCTGATTTTTTTTCAAAGTACAGTAGTACATAAAATTCACTCAACTGGACTTGGTTTCATGTCCACTACTGATATTCTTCTTCTCGTTTTTTTCTACTGTTTTGATGGTACGGAGCCCCTGGGACGTTGAAGTAAAATTTAAAAATTGAAGTAAAAAAACTTTTTTTTTTTAAAAACTTCTCGTTACTATCCGGTGTGCAGCAGATAGTAACCAGAAACGGAAAGAATAACATCAACTTTTTTTTTTTTTTTACTTTGATGCCCCTTTAGGAGCTCTATACTATCATAATATGGTAATATGTAAAAATAAATAAATACATAAAATTACTTCTTTTTTTTTAACTGTGATGTCACTTTATGGGCTCCCTACCATCATAATATGGTTAAAAAATAAATAAATAATTTGATTTAAATATACATATATTTTTTTTAACTTTGATGTCTCTTTAGGAGCTCCGCACCATCACAATACGGTACAGGTAAAAAAAAAAAAAAAAAAAGAAAGAAAAATTAAAATCACTTTTTTTTTTTACTTTAATGTCACGTAAGGAGTTCCACACCATCATAATATGGTTAAAAAAATAAATTAAATTAAAAAAAATTGTAAAAAGTTTTTTTTTTTTTACTCTGATGTCCCTTAAGGGGGTTCTGTACAATGTCATCTACTGGATGAGTCATTCTGGATGAATGACATTCTACACACACTGTGGGATATTTTGTTCAAGTTTGTTTTAAGAATAATTCACTGAAATTTCCTTTTTTATTTTTCTTTCTGTATCTCCAAATGCAGCACTGGATGCTTTCATCAAATGCAATTATTGAATTAATTTGGACCAAGACTTAATATCAGATTCAAAAACAACTTTTAATGTTGCCAACATTTAGGAAAAAAAAAATGGGTCCTGAGGAGAGAAAATCATTTTGACAAATTAAATTAATCTCATAGACCTAATTCAACAAAAACATGATTTTGGTGTTATTAACGTGTTCTTTTGGTATTTTCTTATGATGTAGGTCATATATTTAGAAAATTAAGATTCGATTTCATTCCTGAGTATTTTTTTTTCTAATCATAAATCAGGAGCAGACGAATAAATGCAGTTTGAAAAATCTTATGTAGTTGTCACGTACAAACAGTGGACCATGACCTTCCCGCTCTGCTCCATTCTGATGCATCCACTTACAGACAAACAGATCCACGTTTTCCTCGTCCAAACTGGTATCTGAAACAAAATCTGGAATGTTCTGATTATACTCACCACATGTGCTTCACTGCTAATGTTAGCATGGGGTTGTGAGGGGCTTTAAGCTAGCAGGAGAGTAAACAAAGGGATGATGGGAAATGGTTGCTGGCTTACTCCTCACCAGCAGTCCCACCCATAACTATGACACAAACATCTCTGCAGAAACTATTATATATATTTTTTATTTTATTTTGCCTAGGAATATCTGTATGATTAATTTAAAATAGATCAAAAGAGGATTGGAGTGGGACTTTAAGTAAGAGCGCTACTGCAGCAAGAATGAATTGGCCGGCATAAATACCAGCAAATTTATTCATGAAAACAATATGGAGCCTCAACACTGTTGGTTTGAAATGAAGATTGAGGTCAGGCACGGGAAACTGGCACAGCTGAGGTTACATAAATACTTCAACAGTTCATTAACAACCACATTTACATATGAAGTTTCTGAATGTGTATCTTTTAAACTCAAAAACAACAAAAAAAATGGATCATCTCTTGAAAAAAAAAAAAAATTAGTCAGTCGTAATTATAACTCCTTCATGAGTTTTTTTCTCTGGAAGAGAGAGAATCACCAAACTTAAACTTTATAACTTTATAAACTTACTTTATTTAAGCTTAGTACACACACTAAAATCTGTTTATGGAAGTTCTGGAAATTGCTCAACATAAAAGCTGATTTTAAACAGAGCAAACATCCGTCAGGCAAACTGGATCACTACAGGTTGTTTTTAAAGGCCGTCTATAAGGTTCAAAATCACAACTAATGACTAAATTGGTAGTTAAAGAAAATGAAAGAGGTTCCCTTCATTTGCGTACATGTATAAAATGTAGAAAAGTTTGTGTACTTAAACTTTACTCAGGTAAAAAAAAAATGTTTCCTTATAAGTAAATCTAAAAAAAAAATGGCAAGTGATTGTTACAGTGTAAAGTCTACTCATATTACAGATAAATATGCTAAAGCTGTAACAATAACCCGCCGTTTTTATCGTTTGCTTTTAAAAAACATGAGACAGAGATTCACAAAAGAGGATTGAGGTCTTTGTTTTTGTTTTCATGCTGGATGCAGAAGTGGAAAGGAAACAGCCCATACCACTATCCTCCCTCTACTGTAGTCAGAGGTTTCTGGCCAGAAGATCTCTTCTGTTTTATAATTTTTCTTTAAAATAATTTATTTTCTTATAAAATATTACATATGTGTAACCTTCTCAAAACAAAAAAGAACTGTACCAAGTATTGCTATGTTGAAATTTAACGATTAGACTGAAAAATGTAAGTTAAAAAACTTTAAAAAAAAAAGAATCTTGTTATAAAGGCTTAGTCAGAAGGGAAGTTTGAACTGTGAATTTGTTATTGTGTGAGTATGTTTTGAAAAAAAATTTTATTGGTGTTTTGACTCAATTTGTGGAAAATTGTGGGTTAGTGTTATTCCAGAGCATTGCTAACAGACACAGGAGGCATTCGGGATTTCAGGGAGTTTTAAGCTCTGAATCCTAATAGAAAGACAGACGAGAGTAATGGAATGAAGAGAGTCGTGACAGACACTCTCTAAAGAACCACATGATCACACGACCAGAATCTCTCTCTCTGTTTTAACCGATAGAATCTTAACCTTGGTTTTTAAAGGAAAAATAAAGCGTCCATCTAAAGTGGGGTCCTCTTTTACAGAAAAAGAACAAAAGAATCTGTGCAACTCTCTGGCTGTCAGACTGATTCCATCAGGGAAAAAAAAAAAAAGGAGTTCAGTAAAACGACGATAGATTTAGTGGAAATATTTAGAAAATCAAATTTGGTATCTTCCCGTTACAGAAAAAGGAATGTGCACTTA
Organism: Oryzias javanicus; assembly: GCA_003999625.1. NCBI lineage: Eukaryota > Metazoa > Chordata > Actinopteri > Beloniformes > Adrianichthyidae > Oryzias > Oryzias javanicus. The sequence continues at coordinate 26,939,483 of CM012452.1, read as the reverse complement.
GTGTTCGAAAAAACAAACGTAACTGAAAGAAAGTAAGAGTGGAGAGGTTTGGGACAAGGTGACCTGACGGAGAGATATGTTTTTAAGTGGAAGATGACAACGTTTTAGGCTGATGCCATCAGCTGCAACAGACGGACCGTTAAGAAATCATAAATGTTTGATCTGGAAGTGTCCTTTCCAAAAATTAAAAAAAAAAAGAGTTGCAGAAGTTTTCACGAAAGCATCTCGGACTTGGTCTTTGTTTCTTTTGAACACGCGGTTAAAAGGAAGTCTTTTTCGTCCATCCAGCTCTTCCGTCCGGCTTTCCTATCGCCATCGTTACGACCCCTTTGATGGAGTACCAGGAGGCTCCAGTGGCCCCAGGCAACAAACACAAATAAATTAAAGAGTGGAGAAAGGAAGAAGTGGAGAGGGTGAGAAGGAGGAAGGAAGTGTGTCTCAAGCTGCAGATGAAGGCGCAGATCAGAGACCAGAGTCTATTCGGTAAGAAGAAAACCAGAGCAGTGCTTCTTATTTCATTTATTAAGAAAAATTAATTAGGTACAACAATATAATAATAATAATAATAATAAAAAAACGTTTGAGAGTTAAAAACTGCTTTGCAAAGTTTCAAATGTTTCCACATGAATTAGACAATGTATGTTCTTATTGCTGTCTCTGGTAGATTTATAACACAAATATTAATAAAACAAACCCATCAAACTCTAACACACAAAGAAGAAATGTTCAAAAAAAATGAAGCCTCTACTACTTAAATTCAATTGCTTTTGTCTTCATTTAAACTATTTTTTTTATTGTTGTGTAGAAAAACTAGCAGCAGCTTTCCTGTGGCTTCTGCGTTTAGTCTCATTAATTCAACTGTATTCTGAGTCTTATCGCCGCGAGTGGCAGTCAGGACAGGCCGATTACTCATTCCCCCGTGTAGCCTGAGGTAGCCGAGGAAGAGCAGAGACGTGTACACACACACAAAAAACAGAGATTTGACTTTTTCCATGGTGTCCCAGTGAAACGTGGCGCAAGAAAAATGTTATTCTAGTGCTCGGACAGGCTTCGGCTGACCAGCCTTTAATGGGGGAGCTAAAAATAAATCTATTTTTAATGAATCCTTAAGGGACACAAACACATTTTTCTGTAGAAGAGATTAACCTAAAGGTGTGAAGTCAGTGTAGAGACATAAAGAAGAGACGCTGATTTATTGCCCTTTTGAGGTGAAACGTGGCTTTGCAAACCTCCAGTTTGTGAGGATGTTCAGGGAGGGGTGCAGCTCAGGGGACGACGGTGTAAGGCTGGTAGGGCAGCAGTTTCTGTCGCTCGTTGATGGCATAAATCCAAGCAGGCTTCACGAAGTTCAGATTGCCGTTTTCCATCAGGGCCTATAGAGTAAACAGGAAGAAAGTCATTTTATTTTTCTTTTAGCTTCTATTATCAAAATGCAAAGATTTAGAGATCCAAGATTATATAATAATCTACTTAGTCTAATCGATGCTATTTATGACTCACCACACTCAAAACATTAGGAGGCTTCGATCTGTCGTTAGACTGACAAAAGTTCTTTCTCTGAGACGTTATAGCAAACATGGTTTCATCTAAAAATCATGCGTCAAAGTCAAGGCCCCCGGGGGCCGGATCCGGCCCTCTGGGTGATTATATCCGGCCCTTCAGATCAGTTATTTATGGCCAGATGTTATCTTGCGTCTATTTTTAACTTGTATTATTTAGACAAAATATATTTTTGTGGAGAGTAAAACATTGAAAGTTATTTAAGGTTTAAGTTGATTTGTTCTGGAATACTGTTCCTGCCTTTTTATTATTCCTTTTTATGTGTAAAAAGTTATGGTTTGAAAAATTGAAAATTGGCACCATGATAGCTTATTTTAGGCTGTTTTTTGAGTTTAGCTAATATTTCAGCTACATGTTAGCAATTTGGGCTAATTTAGACTTTTATTTCTTATGTCTTTTAGGCTGTTTTGGATTTTAGCTAAAATTTCTGCTGAACGCTAGCTGTTTTGCTAATTTAAGCTTTTTTTTCATTTTTTATGCTGTTTTGGAGCTAATATTTCAGCTACATATTAGCTGTTTTAGCTAATAGGCTTTTTTGTTGGTTTTTTTCTGCTGTTTTGGATTTTAGCTAATATTTCCGCTTCATGCAAGCTGTTTTGGCTGGCCTGAGTTTTTTTGCTTTTTAGGTTAATGTGGTCTTTAGCTAATATTTTAGCTGGCTATCAGCTTCAGGGTTTTCAGCTATTAGCTTCAGTGATTTCAGCTAGCATTCACACTAGCATTATCACAGGTAATGCTATATTTCTAGTTCATAATTAAGTTAAAAGGTTACACTTTTAAAGTTGTAAAAATGTAGTTTAAGAGTGTTCAATAAATGTTTATCCTGTTCAGCCCGTGACCTAAGTTTTGGATTTAGGTCCCTGTGTGATTGAGTTTGACCCCCCGATCTAAAAGCATTAAGACACATTAATACAGGGTCCATAATGAAGAGAGAAAGGAAGTTACTCACATCTTCAAAGGAATCGTGCCACCCTTCACTGGTCACCACAAACTGCACTTTCTCTGTCATGTAGTCCTCAATCACCCTGAGGTAAACCCAGCAGCACACTGTGAGATGAGCCCTCACCTGCTACTACAATGTGAGGGTTAGGAGGGTTTATTTAGTTCTCACCCATTAAAGGCAACAATGTACCGCAACAGCAGTCGCCGCTCATCGTTGGGGAATTTTCCGTACAGGAAAAAGCGCTTTCCACTCAGGAAATCTGGAAACAATAGGAAGAATCTACAATCAGAACACACTTTTATGAATGTGTGTGCGCTGTTGGTGTCAGCAGTGGCAGGTACACCCGAAGGAAGCAATCTGTTTCTCTGTTGATGGGGAATGAGAAGTCGGCGGTACCTGGTAGCTCGGGGATGGGATGATCCTCCTCAGCTTCAATGTCGGTGTTTTCGTCTGTCGACCCCCCGTAAGGATCCTCTTCGTTCACTGTCGTTTCTGCCGCTGCTTTCTTCCTCCTGCTCTCGTTCTCCACCCTTTCAAAACAGCAAATCCAATTTATGCCCAACAACCAAACGGTCTCAAAGGAAAAACAAAACCCATTTTTCCAGAGAAGTTTTTGCTTAACGTCCAGATAAAGTAAAAGGGTTATTTCAGTTCTATTCTTATAAGTAATCAGTTTGGATATATTGCATCAAAGTCACACATCCATGTGTGAATATCTCTGATCTGTTTGATTCAAGCCTCCTGTAAACATGCCTCTGCACACACCAGCAATGGTTTTTAAGTTCCTTCTGACATGCATCTCCAGAGAAAACAGACTGATCTTTTCAATCAATGCTCTGCTTTACAGACAGTTTTAGGGCTTTTTTTACGGCTGCACCTGGAAGTCTGAGCTGATTAAAGCAGAGCAGTAAAGCTCGGCCGGAGAAGCTCTAAAAACCCAACGTGCTTTCAGATCAGCCCAGTACCAGGTCTGAACAGTTCCCTCAGGAGATTTAAAGACCCGCTCCAATAAAAGTCTTGTTCTTAACGTGCTTTTGAGGTCTTTTTTTTTGCTGATGGAGGACATACAATGTTCAGCATAAACTTCCAGACAAATAGATACACGTACATCTTTGTTTTCCTCGTCTGGCTGGATGGCTCTGATATTGCTTGCCATTTTTGCTGCACCGGTAATGCTAGGCTGGTGGTGTGAGGGGTTGGAAGCATGTAAACAGAGAATTCTCGGTGAGCCCTCAGCAACAGGGAGGGGAAAGGGGGTGGGGTTGCTCCAGCCCATTGGTCCCGCCCACAACTTCGAGGCGAATTTCTAATGCACTATTGCACACGAATTCTGTTTTCTATTTGAATAAAAAGAGGGGTATCGTCTCTAATTTTAGCTAACTTATATCCAATCCATATAAACATATTGTGCTATTTTACAATATTAACACCATTGTTCCGTCCCAGGATGTTTTTTTGTTTGTTTGTTTCCTTTATATCTTGCAAATTTCAGTGTGCAGGTGCCAGGCTGCGATTGGCTACCGCGAGTCACACCTGCTATAAAGGAAAAAGGAAGAGGACCAAGAAAGATTCTCATTTAGAGGTGTAGAAGTGGACTGCCATTCATTTTGAATCAGGTTGTCTCTTGGTTTTTTATGTTAGGGGGATAAGTTACTGTCTTTGGTTTATTTTATTATGCGGGGTAAATTCTTGTTAAGTAGGCCGGTTTTTGGCTGTTATTTGGCCTTTGTCTACTCTGAAGTAAATGCTGTAGCTTTATAGGTTCAACCAAATAAAATGTCTTAACTTGCTTTAAGTGTGCTGGACTTTGAGAGTTGGTGGAGATGGGATTGGGGGGGATTGGGGGCGTAACAACTAGATTATAACATGAAATAGACAACTCTGGAACTCCCTCCCATCTGATCTTCAAAATATGGACTCACTTTCTCAATTCTCCAAACACCTGAAAACTTCCCTCTTTCTCAGTGCATTCAACCTTTGATTTTAGCTGTTGACTTACTGTTATTTAATGGTTTTGTTTTTATGCTATTGCTGTGTTTTTATGCTTTTATTTATGTACTGTGAGGCGACCTTGAGTGCCAAGAAATATATATATATATATATATATATATATATATAAATACAATTATCATTATTATATTATTAGATATCATTTGTATTTGAACATTCTTCTTAATGAGACTGGAATCGGACTTCATGACTCCTACCTCGCAATCTGACTCAGGCGGGGCTCTTCATTAGTTTTTTGGGGGGAAATTTTTTTGAAACTACAAACTATAACTTCTATTTTTGAATAAACCACCTTTTTTGATAGAGAAATTGACAAATATTTTTTGTTGTTGTGAGTTGGAACCCAACCTCCTCCCACAGGGGCTATTGTGACCACAACAACTGCATAATCACAGTTAAAAGCCTCCTGGGACTCTTAAAACAGCTCAAAAGATGACTGGAGTGGGAGTTTAAGACTGTTTTTGAAAACAAACAAATCCAAATTCTTCCCTTACCCCTACAGCTTCTCCCTACCCTCCAATTGTCGGAGCAGCAGCGGTATCCAAAATTGTTATTTTAAGGGGTAACCACAGGGACTTATGATTGTGTATCCCTCCGCCGGGAGGGTGTTCCAAGGAGAAACCCATTTCTTCCAGTGGGTGTCCACGCTGGCAGCTACGCGCTAACGGTGACGACGATTGATGATGTCATTGAGGGTTAGGAACGTCCATATTTGAAGTCACTATTTTCCATACCTCTCCGTTTGGAGAAGCTGGAAGGGTAAGGGGGAAAAAAAAAAAATCCAGATTTGGTGTAAGTTTACCTCTGCAGCTCATCCTCTGTGTCCACACCTGATTCATCGTCCTCAGCTCCTAAAATCAAAGAGAACATCTGCATGTGAGGTTAAAAAATATAAACATATTTCCTCATCGTTATTATTTCTTTATTTGCAGTGACTTGTCCGAGAGTCCATGTTGTCATGACAACCCCATGCCCCTTAAGCTTAAAACTAATTAACAATAATCATGTCTGAGACCCGCTCTGCATTCCCGATCGTCTGGGGCAGAAGTTTAGAGCCTCCTGCTTTAAATGCCGGCTGAATCCAGATTTCTATTAAATATACCTCAGCGGTTCAATGGATGCAACCTTGCTGGTAACGATGACCATTATCATACAATCCTTGAGGGGAAATAGAGAAGCAGCTGTCTTTAAACTAGCATCCTAGCATGTGAATGTGGTTCTGTTGCTGGGTCAGAGCCTGTTCTCCCTCCTTAATGCTGCACCTAACACTTCACTTCTGGCCTCTAATTAACATAGAAATTAGGTTCATGTGCAAGTCTCTCTATAGTGATTGCATCTCGCCTCCGACCTCGTCTCAGCCTAAACTGGCTTCTCGGTACGGATGTTGCTCTCGTCCTCCTCCCCTAAGTGGCATTGCACCCTCATCCATTTCCAAGTGGCTCGCTCAGAAACGTCTAATCCCCAGGCTCTCACTTTGTCTTTATCCTCCATCCCTCTTCAGCTCCAGTGCTGCCCTCTCTTAAGTCTCAAGTTTTCCGAGCTAATAGAATGAATCACTTCCCACGAGTCACGGCTGACTCGTCTCAGCGCCCCAATCTTTATGATACAGATACAATTCATCTGTTACGTGCACTTATTTATTGAAGGGTTTGGAGTCTTTTGTCTTGTGTGAATGCTGAGAAGGATGTAGACCCGAGGGGACTATTTTAACGTCACGGTCTTAATTTACACTGTTAAAACCAATTCTTTTATGTTTAAGTTAATGTACTTTTGTATATACTTTTGAGGTTTTTAAAACATTTATCTGTCTTACACTCATTGAAAATGATTGGATAAATCTTCAGATCTTGAAGTTTTTAAGTTCTTTAGTTTCAAGCGTTAAACTTAAAGCCCCACTCCGATTATATTTTGATCCGCTTTAAAACCGTACCCCCTTGGTCTTTTATTATGATCACGCCATTTGGTTTTCTTATTTTTGGCCAAAATCAAAAAATCTCCCACTTCCCTTTACCACTAATTCTGCTGCTATCTTACATCCAATCACAACCCCTAGCTAACAACAAAAAATAAAACAACAAACAGGGCTTTTCTGCTACACAGTTTTGAACCAAATACCAGCTCAGACGAGGAAAACAAAGACGTTAATGGATCTATTTGTTCCCAAGTGGATGCATCACAATGGAAAAGTGCCGGGAGTTTGAACCTGTTAAATGTAGTTGGTATGTTTGAACGACAACTGTGTTTTTTTTTTTGTCTGTTCCTGATTCACAACAGTTTGAATAAAGAAATACTCAGAAATACAGTTTTTATCTTAATTGTCTTAATACATGTTCTCCTTTATGAGAAGAACATGTTAGAAACACCAGAAATACACTTTTTATTGGAGTGGGTCTTTAATCATTTAGCAAGGATTAAAACTTTATCAACTTCTCATCAAATTTACAGATTTTCTTAGCCTTGTTGTTGATTTAGTGTTTTAATAAAATCAGTTTTTTGAGCTAAATCAGATTAAAGTGATAAAAATGCTTTTATTTATTCATTTATCTTACAGGACATTTGTGCTGTGCAGCTCTGAGGAGTGAAGCTCTCCACTTAACTTCACTTATCAACAAAAATATCTTCATGCGAAAAATAAAAATAAAAAACACATCGCTAAATTAATATTTTTACAGATTACTCATCAAAACAGTGCATCAAGGAAAAGTGTTTTTAAAACCTTCCTCTAGCTGTGTCTGCTCTACTAACACTGTGTTCAAGGCCACAACTCACATCTATGGCTATGATAAACCAAGATGAAATTAAATTAAAAATTGAGTGATATTGAAAGCTGTTTTCAGCTTTTTCCAGTGCAGATAAACACTTTTCTTTGCTTTATACTGATCTTAAAATGTAAACATGTTGCTCCTACATTCATAGCATCATTGAATAACTGTCTTTTCTCAGTTCCCCTCACAAGACGCTTTCGTTTCTGTGGTATTACTGGGATTTTTTGCTCATTATTTCCCCTCTCCCTGTATAGCTGCTGCTAATGAGGCTCCCAGTGATCCATTTTATGAATGTGTTTTATAGAAAAATGTGCATTTCTACTGTGGTTTTTCCTGGTTTTGTGTAAATTGAGCGTTTCATTCTTGAAAATATAATTTATAAATAGTTTAATATCCGAATTTGTTGAGGTCAAACCGTGAAGTGCTGAGCTGAAAACGTCTTTATTGCAGCTCTCATGATAATCAAATAAAGCAGGAAACTGCTAAAAAATAAAACATCATTTAAAATGAAGATTCTTTTTTTTAATTAGCTTATTACGATTTTTTTTTTTTTAATAAAATGGCAAAGCAGAGTACAGAAGAGAGTGATGACATCTAAAGATCAACAATTTAGAGCAACAAAGGCAAAATGAAATTATTTTTGTGTTAATTACTTATTTATGAGTTATGAGGGTGAAAATGAACTTCTACTAAACCCATTCGAGACAGACTATCTGTCAGTGCAGAGAAGATCAGTTCAAATTCTGACTGTTGTTTTATAAAGTGAAAATATCAATAACAAACAAGTTTTCAAAACAAAACGCACAACTTTGCATCTTTGTGGTTCAAATTAATGACATTTTTATGAATTCTAAATTACTATTATATGTTTGTTTGTTTTTTTTTCAATGTGGGACATTTAGTCCTCTGGGCTTCAATTCTTCAAAACATGCAAAAAGTATTACAAAAAAAAAACATCTGAACTTTTTTGATTAAAAGAAGAAGTTTTTTCTTTGTTTCTGCTTTGTATCTGAAATGCTTTTTCTCGTTTCTTTTTCAGACATTTCTCCATTTTCCACAGAGGTTCAACTTTTCCCTTATTCCCTAATTCAATTCAGATCTTCTCTCTTCCATGTGAGTGACTATAAATCAGTCTGACACTGCACCAAAATAGAAAAAAATAGACTATAATTAATTGCAATGTCAGTTAAGAATCCCGTTCTTCCTATTGAGTGCCAACCTGGTTCCTCCACATCAGTGGATCCAGCGTACTCCTCCTCTTCATCCCTCTTTGCTGGAGTTTTCTTCGGAGTGACTTGTCTTTCCTGCTTCTGCGGAGTCTGTAGAAACGTAAAAGACTTAAATTTGCTTTTTTGGCCTTTAATTAAAGTCATTTTTTACCCTAAAAAACAAAATCACCTTTGTCTTGACTTCTTCCTCGCTATCTTCGTCAACCTCCATTTCGCTTTCGGAGCTCGACTCGTCTCCATCCATCAAATAACTGAAGGGAAACAAGAAAGAAAATGTGCCACGGTGATAAAAGGCCAAAGGGAAGCGAACGCTGATGCAGTAGATCTCCTTTCCCATCTGTCTCACTGTCTAAGCCTGATTTAAAGTGCCGTGGGCACCTGACAAGTCAGCTAAACAACCCCAGTCAGGGAAAAAGTTTTGACATTTGAATCGATCTCTTGACGTATGCAACACTGACAGGAAATTTGTTTTTATGTTTCCAAAGAGCAATTATTTACTCAGGGGAATGAAACAAAAGCTTGTTTATCAAATTCAAAAAGAAAAACTCAAAAAGGAGCAAATTTATAGTAAATCAGAACAAAAACATCGGAAATACTTTGATAATAAGAGTCTAAATATTGTAAAAAATGCAATACAGGTTGAAAAAATATGAAAAAAATCCATTAAGTTTTTGCTTTCTAGAGGTGATTTAGGGGTTAAAATTACACAAGATTTACGCGGGTCATGAAGAAAACCAAGCAAAGAGATGCTGGATTTTTAAATTGAATGTCACCTGGATCAACATTCGTCTGTTTCTAATCCCCAAGCACTCACTAAGACATGACGATCAGAAGTGAAGGATGAATTCCGAGCATCGGGTCTGCTGCATTCAGTCCAGGTTTTCATTATTTGTGACCTAAGCTGAAGGCCGCAGCGCTTTTATCCCCAACAACAGAACAACACGTGTTTGGGATGTTCTGAACGGCTGATTCCTGGAATTGAACATTTTTATGTACAAAGAGAAAATTCCACAAATATATCTATATATACCTTTTGATCACTGGCTGATTTAAGTGAGGATTTTTTTTTAAAAAAGACAAATCATTGTGACCCAGCAAACAGACCTTGGCATTTCTAATAAAAGACCTTTTTTGTTTGTTTTTAGTTAAAAACACTTCCTTTCAAGGTTGTTCTTATTTCTCTCTTTTTTTTTAATAATACATAGCAGTGTTATTAATTAACTTTAAATTGAATGGCTTCACTTTAGGGTTAAGTACGCTAAATGATCAGACGCCTCATTTAATCATTTCTCTCAGGAAAATGTGTCAGTTTTCAAAAACATATTTGCATTAGGAATAAACTCAGTAAACCCATGAAGCTGTTTGAGGCTGCAGAACACGCAAATGCAATAATGAAATAATCTACTTTTTACACAAAATTGTTAGCATGAACAAACATATATAAACAATACATTTTACTATCATTTAACTGACAGAAAGAGTGTAACGTTTGCATTAAAACACTCAAATGAACAAATAAATATACATTTGTGGATCAATACAGTCTTTTATCATCTTAATTCATTTAGCTTTCAACTCATTTGGAGTTACTGTATCACAAAAACCCTGTGAGTAGATAAAATTGTAACTTGGATTCATCTTTTGATCCGTTATAAAAGTGTTCCCAGTGATCTTTTATTATGATTAACCCGTTGATTTTTTTTTTTTTTTTTTGCCAAAAAATCTCTGCTTTCTGGGACATAGTTTGTGCAGAACGAAATTGAAACTTTCACAAAAGTGTCAAGTAATATTGGAGATATTCAGTTTTGAGACAGATATCAGCTCAGAAGAGGAAAATAAAGACGCATATGGATGTATTTGCATACATCAAAATGTAATAAACTCTTTTTCAAAGTCCAGTTTTCATCTTCCCCTGATTCACAATTTGAATAAAGAAATGCTCAATACACAATTGTAACCTTAATTTTCTCAACATATGTCCTCCATCATCAACAAAAATGCCACAAGAACTTTTCATCTGAATAGATCTTTAAACTCATACTCCATAATCCAAGTATGACACACAGTGGAATTATTGCCATCATATCTGGAACCCTCCTCTTTGTTCTCTCTCCTTGCAAAGGCGTGTCAGCCAAGACGGCGACAACATCCAGGACCTTAAAGAACTCCCATCATCCCCTGGAGGCTCCGACACCGCAGAGCTGTTTAATAACTTGTGCAACCTTAGATCCCTGGATGGGTGAGTCAACCCCCCCATTCAGACTCTATTAGACCCCATAATGCCGGGGACACTTCTACAAAGTGAAAAAGTCCTTGATGACTAACTTGAGGGGCTAAAAGTTACTTTGCTTTTAATTTCTAACACTTCAAACAACAAGTTCAAAAATACATGTTGCCACACTTCACTTCAACATATTAGACTTACATAGACTTTTTTTATATAACGATAATGGAGACTAACAAGTGTGATGCCTCTAAAACACATTCTATAACGAGACGTCCCAAAAGAATCCATTTTGAGGCGTAGGTGAGCTGCCTTCCTCGTTTCTTCGCCGTCTCCTCTCAAACCTCTGGATCCTCGCTCAGCGGCTAATGACCGTGTGTGAAGCGTAGCGGGGGTGCTCATTAATACAGACGGCGAACCGCCAGCGCGCACGTCGGGGGGCTCAGAAGCCGCGCGTTCCCCTCCAGATGCTCGGCGACGGCGGAGCGCTCCGCGCAGCAACAGTTTGAGAGCGAGCGCGTCGATTTGTTTGGCACTTACCATCATCAAAGTAAGTGGTCCTTTTAATTACCCATAGCAGATGCAGGTTTTAAATAAAGGGTACATCATCAAAGCTGTACACTCCACATGCCGCACAATAGGGGTGCTGGGCAGGGGAATGGATTATTCTTACAAGAGAAATGGAGGGGTGGGAGCACGCTGTGGGGGGGGGGGACTGCAGCCATATTTCTCCACTGCTGTCAGAGAGTGATGAGAGCATGGGGGGGAGACACAGGTTCCAGTCAACTTATTATTTCCACTCGGTTTGAATTTCTACAGGAAGGAACTGAGATTTAAATCAAGAAAGTTCAGTCCCACTTCCCAAAGCTATATTTATTTCAAAACCTCTGCTCTCTTTGAAGGCCTTCTTGCATGGAACATGCGCTTTCCGACTTCTCGTTACACCGGCCGGCTCAGCCACAAGAGCGCCGGGAGACCCCCACACCCCCAATCACATGACATGAGAACTGGTTGAAAGAACGGGAGCTTGGAAATAATCCTATGTTTTGTTGGGAAATCAATTTTTTATTATTTTCCTGATTTTATTTCCTTAGGAGGACCATTGGACATCACAAGCGGCGAGAAGAAATTCACACGAGAACATTCAAAACCTCATCGTAGGTTAAGAATTCAGAGAGTTTATCAACTACTTTACCAGAAAACCTATAAAACCATCACAAATTTACACATACAACAGATAACGAGACAAAAATCTCTAAATCTCTAAAAAAGTTGCAGTTTTTGACAAAAACATGGATATTTGATGCATGGCAGGAGATGACTGCAGAATACATTCAGATCATTGATTTTTAAATATATTTTTTTTTATATTTTTAAAGTCTGAAACCAAAAACGTATCTTTTTTTCATCCTTATAACAAACTCAGCTAAGTATTGACTTCTAGAGTTACCAGATCTGCTTTCAATTTGTGAGAGGCGACAAAGTAAAAAGATTTTTTTACAAAAAAAGGTTAACACACTTCATTAATGTTAATGATTCCTTGATATTAGTGCATTTCATTGGATATCAGTGAATCCAACTGTTTTCTGTCAGTAAAATTTCAGAAAGATTCCATCTCTGTACAGAGTTTTTTTATTTTTTTTAATTTTGTGATAAATGTCATTTAAACCAAATTTTATTTGGCAGAACGGGCTTTGTTCTAATGCTCTTCACTATGCGACTCAGAGAAAAGTGCATTTCCAAATACTGTACGGATAATTTGAGCAGAATGAGGTGAACGACAGAATGAAAAGAAAGATGCACAATATATTCAGCTGTCTAAAGGCAACTAAAAACAGCAGCAGTTGAGCTGGTCTGCAGACTCAACTGCTTCATGTTGTCAGAAAAACATTTTTTTTAAGCCGATTTGTTTAATTAGCAGGGTTATAACAATTAATTTTCCCCACAATTTGGTTCAAAGCTCGATTTTTGGGTCATGTGATTTCTGTATTACAAAATAAAACAAAGAAACTCTAAAATGCAGATAAATTCTTCTTTTAATTTGCTTATAAGCACTTAACAATAAACAGAATCTTTCATTTGGCAATAAGTCTGGTGTAATGTAATAATAATTAAAAAAAATTAATAATAAGTCCTTCTCAACCCATAAAAACCCTGACCTATTTCTTCTTAAAAATAACAGTATGTGGAATATACCACACACTTCTCTGTTACATTGATACCCTCACAAGTTCTTCTGGGTTAAATTTAGCAGAAGACTTTCAAAGTAAACAGAGTGATATGCAGTAGGGAGGCAACGGTTCCCTTACCACCGTTCGGTTTAATGATGTCATAAAGAGTTCAGCTTTAAACTGAGAATGGTGGTATCGATAATTACTGCTAAGAAATCCAGGTTAAATTACAGCCAAAGTAAATGTAATAAAGAGAAAAACAGACAGATAATAAACATTCTAGGATTATTAAAATAATCCTGGGTTACATCACAGTTTTGTATGGTTTCTAGGTCAAATTTAACTTTGCTGACAGTATAAAGGTTTACAGAGCTTTATTCATTCTTTATTTACAACTCTGTTAAAAGAGGTAGCCGAAAAATAGGAAAATAACCTAAATTAATTGCTAACCTTAAAAATGATCTGTTCATGCAGCAAGTCATTTTTATTTAACATCAAATCTTATATTAAGACATCAAAATCTAGAAACAAAGTCAACACAAGCATTAAAAAGCAGAAAAATAAGATTAAAACTATGTTAGTTCTGACCAAATGGTTTATATTTATTTAGAAGCTTTTAATCTACCAAATTGTTTTTATTACAGTGACAAAAACCTAGTGTAATAAGTAGAAATGATTTGAAATAGATTTTCCATTTTCAAGAGCATGGAGCAAAAGGATTTAGACTATAATAATAACTTCTTTATTTCTAAATCCTGGCGCTTAATGTGACAAGATATTCACAAATATGCTGATTTTGGGAAAAGTGTGGAGCAAAGATTAGCTAAAACAACTTTAAATCTAAATGGTAAAATAGCTTTAAAGTATCAAACAGTGTGCGGTGTCGACAGCTAAAGTTGAATCCTAATTCCCCAAAGCCAAACAGTTCACCGTCAGAGGATGAGCAAACAAAGGTTTTAGAATTTAATAGATGACCTTTTTTAGTTTGACATGATTCTATGAGTTAAACATTGAGGTCTGCAGCAGCAAAGCAGTTCCTGAAAACGATTGCAAACCAGCAGGTCTACACTCAGCCAGCTGTTAGGACTGAAAAGCCAGCTGTCACTGCTAATATCCTGACCAAAAGCACATCACAGAAAGCTTTTGTCCAGACCTCAAGAATCTGTGTCACCTTGTGAATGAGGGGAATAATGTGTTTCTATTAAAGTTGGGAGCCTGAAAGAACAGCCTGATATTACGGCACAAGCTTACTTATAGTGGAAAATACAGAACCGATCCTCTTTTTTAAATTCCAAGACGAACATTGGGCCCTACATTATTCAGAACACACAGATTTCTTTTTTTGGAGAAATGATGACAGAAGACCTTGATGCTGCAAAAGCTCTCCCTGTAATGAGGCATTAAATGAGAGAGCTGCTGGATCTCAGCGGGCTGACTGTGATCACAGCAGGGCTCATCTGCTCAAGGTTACCATGTTCTCTGCAAAAAAGTGGGCAGCCCTGCTGTGGAGGGAGCCACTCGCCACAGACTGTGTGATCCAGAGCCACAGCTATGGTTTAAATAGAAGCATTAATCAGATATGCATTTGCACGATAGGCAGAACACATGTTCCAGGGTAAAGCCAAGCGCTCGGCGCCCTTCTAAAACTGATGGTGTCCCGTCCAGCTGTTCGTCTGGCCGGGTCTACGGACCGGCGGGCTGTTTCGCTCTAAAGGTCACGACTGTTTCCTCACCGTTTATAGGAGATCTTCTGCTTCCTCTTGTGGCAATCCAACACCCACTCCTTCCGTACGATGAGCCCCCCCGCCGACTTCACCTGGCTGTACTTTGGGGTGTTGGCGAAGGCGCAGCTGAAGATTAATGGGGCAAAACAGATGTGCACAAAGACAAACAAAACACAGTTACATCACTACCAGCGAGCTGACAAGGTCGTTGGGTTAGTCTGGCAGCTTGAAAGATGCAATCAAACAGGATTTATGTAAATACTGACAGAGATGTTTCGCAATGACACAATCTGTTCCAGTGATAAAACAAAGACAAATGAGGTGAAGGACATCAGAAAAAATAAACAAAACTAGAATAGGATTTGTATTTTAAAGATAAGGTTGACTACTTTATGACTTTCTGTGATCATTGAGGTCACAGAGTTAAACACTTGCAATCGTTACTAGGGCTTTTAAATAATTAGTCGACTAATCGACAACTAATCAACTTTTAAAATAGTTGACGACTAACTTGATAGTCGATTAGTCATTGCTTTATGTTATATGGAGTCGGAGTGTAGTAAAGTTGAAAGTTATAAAGTATTATGCTAGCTTTTTAACTATTTTGGCATTTTTTAAGGTTTTTTAGGCTAATTTAGATCTTAGTTAACATTTTAGCTGCATGATAGTTGCTGAGGTTAATTTCTGATTTTTTTGTTTTTGTAGGCTAATTTGGAGTTAAGATAATATTTCAGCTGCATGGTAGCTGTTTCTGCTAATTTAGGCTTTTTTTTGTTTTTTTTTTTAGGCTAATTTGTAATTTGCTAATAATTCAGTTGCATGTTTGCTATTTTGGCGAATTTAGTATTTTTTTTAGGCTAATTTGGAGTTAAGCTAATATTTCAGCTGCATGCTAGCTGTTTTGTCTAACTAGCTTTTTTTCCGTTTTTTAGGCTAATTTGGTATTTAACTGGTATTAAAGCTGGCTATCAGCTTCAGCGTTTTCAGCTATCAGCACTAACAAATCCTCAGCGGACAAATTCATCTTACAGCATTCACACTGGTGTTATTGCAGGTAATGCTAAATATCTAGTTTTTGGTTAAAGCTAATGATGTTGTTTGTTTTACATTCAGTTAGCGCATGAGTTGATTAAAAGGAGAAAATAATGGGTGATTGGTCCACTATTAAAATAATCTTTTGTGGCAGCATTAGTCAAATTATCGCATTAATCTCAGTTAGTTAATTACAGACATTTTAGGGCATTATTTTTTTTCTTTTTAAACTTTTTTGTGTCAGATGGTTACTTCCGCACTATGCGAACCAGGAAAAGTATTAAACCATGGTCATTTCAGAAAAATATACCTACTGAATAAATATGTAGACTTCACTCTGCTCTAGTTCCTTTTTGAGAAAGGTGATCATCATGAGAAGTTTTTTTTAAAAATACATATAATAGAGGTAAAGTTCACCTCTTAGCGCTTGTTTTTGTCCAGATAATTGACCAAAGTTTATTTAAAAAAAATTCTAAATAGTTCAATTCCTCCACTGTGTTTCCTTTCTTCCTTCTTAGATTCTGCATTTTTTTTCTCGTTTATCTCAGTCTTTAAAATAATCAGATTCATCCAAACGGGTTAAAGAAAACTATAAAATCACTCCTATGTCTTTTCTACTTTCTTGCTGTTGTGGTAAACAGTGGAATAAGCAATATCAACATTTTAATTATGGTATTAATATGAAATTCATGTTCAATATTTTTTGGATTACTCAGAAAAGTATTCCTACTTTTTATTTTATGTGGTAAATTACAGTTCTCTAGACCTTTTGCTTTTCTGTTGTTTGATTTTAAATGCAAAATAATAACCCCTCGCTGGTGTCAAAGTAAAGGTTGGAACTTATTAACACCACCTTTTTAGTTTTATTTGGATTTTTACTGCACCACAATGTCACAAACTTAAATCAAATCCCTCAAAATGAGACTTTTCAAAGCAATCATTAGGTTAAAAATCATTGCAAATAAAATTGATTAATTTGATTAATTATTACAGGTCAGGAATAATTAATCACACAGAAAATTATTTGGTTACACTTTAGATGAAGTTCTGCAAAACACTCAATATAATATTGTCAAAGCTGTTCGGCAGTTTATTAATATGGCCTTGTGGACAATGGCCTCACTTTAGATGTTAATCAATCTTACTAATTATTTGGCTAATTGTGCTTAAAAAATGTCTTACTAACACCCTGTAAAAACATTAATAATGTTTGTTAATGTTTTAAAGCTCGTTAAGGAATCTTATCATAAAGTGTTATCATTTAATTGCATGACAGCACTAATTATTACCCATTTAGTAACAGGAATATTTAGATCTAAGTGAATAAATATTAGCCAAAAAAACTTCCTGTTTTTCATTAATAAAAGTGTATGTTGGCCTAAAACAAAGATCTGCTTATCTGTTCTGTGTCTGTTCCTGTTTTATCTCTTTACCTTGTCCTTGTAAAAAGAAACGTCTCTGAGCTGCCCTTTATCTCCAAAGAAAATGATGAGGAAAGTCTGCTTAACGAAAGCTAAGATGTTCAACTGTGGCCTTACTTAGTTTAGATGAAGTGCAGATGCAAATTAACGGACAAAATAAAAAGTTTGTCTAACACGAGACGGCTTCAAGGAAATATCTTTGAAAAAATAAACAGCATGAGGAAGATTCTCAATTAGGTAGCTAATGACCCAACAAATGCAACGTTTTTTTGTGTTAAGTGAAGCTTTAGTGCTTAGTTTGCTTATAGCGATGCTACTAAACCCAATCGTCTTTTTTTTAAACAATCTGATGTTTATGAAGATAAAAACATAAAATGAAGCTCCGTTTTTCACTTTCTTTACTGCTCACATGAGATGTGTTGAGTCAGGCGTCCAGTCGGGTCGGTACTTGGCTCCCATCTCCAGAGCCTTTTCTCTCAGCTCCCCTCTGAAGGGGTTCTGGAAGCCACTGAGCACAAACACCACCCCCTCCATGACCTTGTTGAACGGGACCTGCTGCTCACTCTGGGGTTTGGCTTTTGGTTTGGGTTTCAGCTCCGGTTTAGACTCCTTCTTTTTCTCAGTAGATCTCTGAGTGGACGAAGCTGCAGAAGAAAGTGACAAACAGGTTTAGTAGAATAACTTTTATGACAGTAGGCTAACTAAATGTAGGAACGTACCTTTAGCTGTGCTTTGGCCCGGTGTAGTGGCTGGGCTGGGCTTGGTTTTGGGCGTGGCAGTTCTGCTCTCAGGTGAGCCAGCTGGACTTTTTTTGTTTGAGGGAGAAGGACCGGAGGCAGACAGACGCTCTTTGGTAAACTCAAACTTTCTTTTTGCAGGCGGCTATTAAAAAAAAAAAAAAAAAAAATCAGTTAAAAGCTAAACTATAGCAGTGTTACACTCTGGCTAAAAAGAAAAGCAACAGAATGCACCAAAAATGTGACTAGAATCATGTAAATACATGATTTTATTCACACCAAATTTAAATTCTGATTTTAATTGATTTGTTTTCTCTCCCCCTTTACTTTTTAAACAAAAATTACAAATGAAGGAGAATATTTACCAAAAGAAATCTTTATTTTAACCACTCCTTTAGGAGCTGACCAGCATTCAGTGTAATAAAAGCTGTTAAAATGCTTTTAAAAACAATCTTTTGTCAGCTGCTGCTAGCTTGAGCATCTCATTGACACCACAGAGTGATTCTGTTTCAGGCGTTTTGTTTTCAACAGCCATTAAACGGATTTTTCAGCGTGCAAGTCTTAAGAAAATAACCGAACCGGTTTCATAGAACTGAAGAAGTGGTTCCTTTGTTTGCAAACTCGTTGCCATTTAAACATCTGCACATTGCAGCAGACGGGCAGGCAGACCTTATACTGAAGCCCAAAAGAGGAGGATGCTGGGAAAAAAAAACTGATTTTCCAAAAATACATTTTCTTAAACTCCAAATTCAAACTAAACTGAACTTAATGCTTTTTATAAAAATGAAAAGCAACAGCAAAATATATTTTGCCAGTTGGTTGGCAGTAAAGGAGGTGTTTTTTCTTATTAAGAAAAACATCCAGCTGAAGACAAAATCAATGACTCTTCAATAAATACCCCAGCTGGGGTAAATAGGACTTGCTTTTTTGCACAGTCATGTATCACTTCTGCTTTCTATTTTAGTGTTTAGTTACAACTTCAGGTTTTCAAAGAATATCTGTCTTTAAATAAAATAAGTCATACTGAATGAACATTACAATTCAGAAAACATTATTTGTTTCTTAAATTTGTTGAACGCTCTAAAGTTTCTAAAACTTTATTGATCATCTGCCCCCAGCCGTCTCTTTTGCTATCTATAGATGTGAATCTCCATGAGCTCTGCTCCTTTGGTTTGCAGCCTCGCAGCTGCCCCTTTGGTCTAAATAAAGCAGAGCGAACAGCAGTGGGCCTGCACCTCTTCAGGACAGAAAATGATGGGGGTGTTTAGTACCTGCGGCGAGGCTGAGCTGGAGGAGGAGGTGGCGGCTTGGCCCCCACCTGCCTGCAGAGCAGCAGCAGCATAACTCAACTTGTCACTCTGAGGAGACACTGAAGGAAACACAAGGACACCCAACCACAGTTAAAAGACTCATAATCAAGAATGTTCCAGTTTGGCATATTTAACTTATTTTAAACAGAGTTGATAAAGTGCCAACAAATATCAAATGTGGTGCATTTTCTGTTATTTAAAAGAATAACAGAACAAATAAAGAACTTTTCCTTAATTGATTTGATGTTTGGCTGACTTTATACATCAAACCAAATCAGCCTGTGTCCTTTAGAAAACACACACAACCACACAAAAAACAACAACTCTGTCAAAAAAAAAATCAGTACTTTTACTCCCAACAATAAATTGTCCGGTCCTAAAGTTTTGAGACAAATCTTATTAAACTACAGCTCTACGAGTGCAACAGTCAGCCAGCAGGGGGCAGACTAGTTAAAATCTAAACCATTAACTAGGTTGATCGAGCTTTTTATTGGTTGATTTTAGTCAAATAAATCTGAAAAGAATTCCAGGATTCTGTCATTTCAATAATTAGATCTACCTTTAGGCGAAGTGCTCGACTTGTTTGTGTTTTCTCGGTTAAAGAAGAGGCTGCCGGGTTGAAGACTGGACCCTGATGAAGGAGACTCGTCCTTTATTCTGAACTGTCCCAGCTTTGTCAGTTTCTGAGAGGAAAAAAAGAGAATTAGGATTAATAAGAAAAAGAATGGTGAGGCTCAGTTGGCTGGATGTAGGACTGGAACACAGGAAACCTGGGTTCTCTTCCAGCTACTATAACTATGTAGCCACCAGTGCCGATCCCCAGCTCGGATAAAATACAACGCCAATTAGTGAAAAGTTGTTTGCAGACACTCCTATTGTGTTATTTCTGAATTCCCTTGAGGTTGTAAATAAAAAACAAGTTTGGAAGAGAATTGAGCTCATCTTCAGACTATATTCTCAGTGTTTGGTCTTCTTTTATAGAAGACAATGAGTTATAAATGAAAGTATAATCTTCATCGATGGTTGTGCAGTCTAGGTTTTGATATAAGAATATGACGAATCGTGTTTATGAAGTCTGCAAAAGTCTGACACTAACATAATGAAATATGTCATCTATATTTTGTTTCTGGTCATCCTGCACCTTCTTATGAACAAGTGACAATGTGCAAATGCTTTGATTGTAAACTTAATGTTTACTCTTGACTCAAATTATGAAATTTCAGGATAATAAATTAAGATCAATTCATTTGAAATGACTTTTGCTAAACTAACAGCAAAAATTATTATTTTGCAATTACATTCAATGAACAAAATGAATAAAAATATTTAAACAGAAATTCTATTCAGGCTTCAACAACGATCCAGTAACGGCATGTAGTATTTACTGAATACAGAATAGATTCCCGTTTAAATGAATGATCTCTGGCGGTGTGTATCTTCCAATCTAATGCTTTAATTTAACTTTTGACGTAGAAAACAAAATAATTAAATTCAAATTTTATTTACATAGCCCAAAATCACAAATAGAATGTACCTCCTTTGGCTTCATAGACAGAAAAACAATCAAAGCTAACAGTGTTTTACTTACAGGGGAGGAAGTTGGAGGATCATTTTTGTCAGGCGGAGAGTGGAACTTAACAAAGGCGATTCCATAGGCTATGTTCTGTAAAGAACGAGACAAATGAACGTTGTTTCATTTCAGTTAATGGTCATTAAGCTCCAATGCCAAATACAAGGTAAGACTAAGATTTTACTGTTTCTACAAGCAGCTTCTTGTTTGACAACCTTAAAAAAAAAAAAAAAACAAGTATTTTTTTAGACCCTTAATGCACTATATACTTCAACACTTGTGCTATATTCGTTTTTAGCTTGCAATCTATAATTTTAGTCCATAAGAACTGTTAAGTCTATGTAGAAACATAAAAATGATCCATTTTAAAACGTCTTGCCTCTTCCTACTCTTTTTTAAGTAAATAACCTTTTTTTTTTTTTTTTTTTTTTTGACTAACTTCAAATTTAATGGATTTGATGCTTCTTTTATTGTAAGTGTGGTGGGTCAATTACAATTGGCTGACGATAAACCGCCGCAAGAGATGCATGTTGTGCGCACAAAGAATCTGAAAACCCTGTTTTCACAGCACTTCAATAAATAAAATAAATTAATTACAATGAGACTTTTTAACGACAAAGAACAAAACAGATTAAATAAATGTATCTCTTACTTTTAATTGAGTAAATATTACAATTAGAGCTGCCACAAATGATGATTTTAATAATCGACTAATCACCTATTTTATTTTCCCAATTGGTCGACTGATCGGTTCATGCGTAAACTGGATGTAAAGCACACATCTCAACCATCATTAGCTTTAAATTAACTAAAAATAAAGACAATTAGGACGATAGTTTATTAAACTTGTACAAAATCATACAACCTCTGTCTTTCATTGGTTTCTGGTTTTAAAACAAGATTAAATCACATGAGGTTGGCATCTGAATTTTACAAAAAAGATAAAGTTTTGGTCTCACTGACTCAAATATAAAAAAGTGCATTTTTAGTGCTGAATGTTCACAACTTTACTGCACACGCACTCCATAAATATAAAGTCACGACTAATCATTGTCGATTAGTCAACTTATTGTGGTAGCCCTTTTTACAATCTTGTCACAATCTTCCAAAGTCTGATCCAACTATGTGTATATATTTCTTTTGTTGTTCTTCTTCTGTGTTTTTTGTTTTGTTGCCTGAAATAAATCAATTCTAATTTGAAACAGGAGATATCTGTCAAATAAACTGTCAAAGTCCTCACCTTGTTGTATGGTTGGCTGCAAACTATTTTTACTCTGTCCCATTTCTCCTGAGCTGTGCTCTTCTGCAGCTGGTTGGGTGCAAAAAAGCGCACGCGGTTCAGATTAGTCCCGTTACGACTTTCCGTTGGAGACATGAAGGAAGACGTGACAAGAAGAACCTGAAGAAGTAAGTAAAATTAGAGCACATCTTGATAGTCATAAAAATGAGGGAAAATTTTTTTTTTTTTTTGAAGGCATACCTCATAGTCCTGGGTTTTGGGTGCTGAAGAATTTGCCACCAACACTTCAACAAAAGCTGATCCTTCATTTCCAATATCAATACTGTGCACTTGTTCCTCTTTCTCAAACTGAGACAAGGAATTAAAAAATAAATATTTTTAAATGAAAATATGAAACTTGTGATCAGAATGGCTATGATTCAGCTATTGAGTAACGTTGAATGTCAATAAAAAAATAAAATAAACCATTTATTTAGTTTTACCAACTTATATAATAAATAATGCCATGTGTGTGACATTAACTTGAGTTATTGCAAACAGACCTGCAGAATGACTGATGTCTGCTTCTCCCCAGCTCTCGCTGCTTTCCACTTCCTGTAGGTGTCCGAGCTCAGCAGGTTGTCCGCTTTATGAGTCTGATTCATATCATTACGAAAATTAGGTTTAATAAATCCATACAGTCACAACTAACTACTACACTGAAAGAACACAACAAACAACTTACATTGTCTTCGGAGGTGCAGGACACGACGTGTTTGAGTTTGATTTCTGGCATGTTGGTGTTCTTAATATCCGACTGTTTTTACTAGATTATTTGGCACCAAGTGTGCGCTGCTGGGGCGGTAAAGGACTGCTCTAATCTGGCGAATAAACATAACAAACGTTCAGTTTTTCTCAGTGACAATAAATGTTGCATAGAGAAGTGTTATTTACTCATGTTTGTCAGTAACATACAAACTAGCAAAAATGCTAGCAGACAATGAGCAAACTGAACTTTTACTTGAATAGTCTAACGATTTTTAACAAACTAAAGGCAAACGTCTAATATTTTAATTCGGTTGTGTGAATGACACGTACCCGTTAACTTGACGTTGTATTTAACATCACAAAAACCACGACAAGACGTGTTATTTTAAGGTAAAAGTGCCTTATTGTTGCTCATTTTCCCACCAAAAGAGAGCAAATGTCTTCAGCCACGCAATTTCCGAGGGGAAGATTTTCAACAATAGGCGCCGTTTTTCTTCTTCTTCTACGATAAAGTATTGGAACAATAATGTTTTGTCGCCATCAAGTGGACGGAGAGTGCATGGGTTAAATTTTAAAACGGCTATGGAAACATAATATAATATAATATAATATAATATAATATAATATAATATAATATAATATAATATAATATAATATAATATAATATAATATAATATAATATAATATAATATAATATATAAATATAATATAATAATTAATATAATATAATATAATATAATATAATATAATATAATATAATATAATATAATATAATATACATTAGGAAAAAAAACAGGAATTCTTCTGCTTTTTAGTATTTAAATGTAAAATATATTTCAAGAAGTGGAAATATTTGGATTATGGTTTCACTACACGTCACAAGAAACTTTGCCACCCAAAAGAGAATTAAAAATGTTCCTTTTTATGCATTATTCTAGTTTTTTTTCCCAAACTTTCTTCATGTGAATCAGATCACTTTACTAAATGACAAAGTCAAGATTTATGCAACATTTTATTCCTTTTCACTTCATTATAAAATTTGATTTATAGCTCTTTTTACACATCTTATACTCCAAAGCAAACAACCCAAACAGCAATATTGATTATTAAACATGTTGATTTTAGGTAGTAAATTCCACTAGATTGAGGCTCAAACAATATTCATTAATCAGTTATTTCACATTTTATTTTAGCAATGCATTATCTGTACAGAGAATTTTTTTATTTACTCCAAATTTTGTTTGACAGTATAAAAATCCTTGAAAAAAATTTAATATTTTTTTCCCCCAACTTTCAGCTTTTTTCCATAGTGTCAAATTCCTAAGTCTTATTCAGATAGGCTAACATTAAAGCTAAATCATCAATTAACACTGCAACCAAACTACACAAAAATATCTGAAATTTATAAGAAATAACACAAATATTTCATGTAAATTGAAAAATAAATGAAAGAAAAACAACAACATGATTAATACAGAACGTAAATGTGGGCCAGCCCTTGAAGTTTTTAGCACAAATGTAGTTTAGTGCATTTTTTTTGAAAAGAAATCATATCACACTTCAGCAATGACTTTTAACAAAAAA
Source organism: Oryzias javanicus (assembly GCA_003999625.1). Lineage (NCBI taxonomy): Eukaryota > Metazoa > Chordata > Actinopteri > Beloniformes > Adrianichthyidae > Oryzias > Oryzias javanicus. Next base: position 26,915,216 of record CM012452.1, on the reverse strand, counting down.
ACAGGGTTAAGATATGTTTTTCCTCTTTTTTATAATGTTTGCATGTGTAAAATTATACAAATTGACAAGTTAGGAGTTTAATGCACACTTATATTCTGAACGGATGGTTCCTGTTGCAGTAAACATAAAGTGAGGAAACATCTTCAGTCTCATGTGAGATTAGAGGATCTCTACATAGATGGCCGTCTCAGGATCAGCAGACGTGTCCTGCGTCTGCCTTGTTTCTCTGACACCCACTCTGACTTCCGAGCGCCCGATACCTTCACCTCTCCTTCTCTCCCCTCCTCTTCGGGCCATCGGACGGATCTGAAAGAGGGTCAGGATCAAAACACTTTCAAATCCATGAAACTTGCTCTTAAAGGCAGAGTTCACTGATACCTGGTTATTACGGACAAAAACAGGCGTACAGTTCTGGTACACAAGTTGATAGCTCCCATTAGTGTAAACATGAGTCACTTCTGTGCAGTTTATGTAGAGCGGCGTCCTTTCTTGGTAAATTCCCAAGTCTTCTGGATGAAAGACTCTGGGGCGGTTCAGGATTTTTCTGAGAGGGGAGAAAAATGTGAGAGTCTGACAGACAGCAGTTATTCAGTTTGAATTTTGTGTAAGAAAATAATGTCCCTCTGTAAATGTAAATGCATTACACCAAGTAATTGTAATTGTGTAAATGCGTACTACACAATAGTGATCCTCCTGCACGTTTTCAGCACGTAAAAACTCAATAACACTTTCAGCGTTTTCATTAATCTTAATCAAAACAGTTTGTTTGAGACATCACTGCTTATATATTTGGTATAAACTTTAAAGTTTTTAAAATATTGAGCAAAATATGTCTTTTAAAAATAAGTCTTCAAATCTTAAAATTGTAAGTAGATTACTACTAAATTAGTACTTTTCAAAAAAACTTAAGTCTAGCTAATATTTTAGCAACATGCTAATGTTTTTGACTAATTTAGTTTTTCTGAGTAATTTTTGGCAGTTTATGAGTTTAGCTAGTAAGTAAGCAACATGCCTGCTTTTGGCTAAGTTCAGAGGGTTTTTAGGCTAATTGTCTGATTGCTGAAAGCAATCAGAGTATGTTATCCACCTTCTTTATTCTATTTTATTATTTTTATTATTATATTTTATTCCGTCACTTTTTAAAATGCTTCTACTCCTAGAGTTTTAAAGATATTAAAATAATTTCAAAAGTAGTTTGTAAAGCTCCTTTGGGAGTAGTGTGCTATTACTTTTGGTATGTGTCAGAATTATGAATGATTTTATATTAATATTTTTATGAATTATTTTTCCCATTGACTTAACATTGAGAGCAACTTTAAATGCTTATATCTTAAAAAACTAAAGATAAACTCATGAAACTTTCCAATATTGTAGCCTATAGTAAACTACACGTTATATTAAAATTGTAGCTCAATCGTACTCTATAGCGCCACCAGGCGGTCGTTTAAGTAAGCAATTCGTTTTTGGCCTCTATCTTGAATACCGTAAGTCGGAATTTTGTGCTTTCTTTTTCTGTGTGTTCCTTGGATGCTAATGAACGTTTTTTAAATTGGGACCATGGACTTTCGTCTAACTAGATTTTTCGCAATTTGCGATTTTTCGTAAAACACGATTTTTGCTCCCTATTCAACATAGTTTCACTAAACTCGACAAAAATTGGTATATACCCTATTTAGACTACCCCGAATTCAATGGTACCACTCAATCTGCGAAATTCCAGACCGTTTTTGAAAATAATCGTAAAGCTAATGAGGTGGGTGTGGTCACAGATTTTTAACATCAGAAATCAACGTACAAACACTTGTTGTTTGTTAAGCTAACAAAGGAGATGTTAAGTCTAAAATTTTGTACCATTTGGTCTTATCGTTGATTTTATATGATTTTTTTTTAAATCCTTAGGATTCTGTTGAAGAGCAATGCTGCCGTCTATTGGAATTAAAAAACATGGCACATCATTTGATTTGCATTGTGAGCATTTTAAATGCTGATATCCTAAAAAAATATTAAAGATAATATTTCATGAAACTTTCCAATATCATAGGGTACAGTAACTACAAGTTCTATTAAAATTACAGGTCAATGCTCCTCCTATATGCGCCACCAGGCGGTCGTTTGAAAAACACATTAGTTTTTTGGCCTCTATCTCTAATACCGTAAATCAGAATTTTGTGCTTTTTTTCCTGTGTGTTCCTTGGATGCTAATGGACGTTTTTCAAACTGGGACATGGACTTCTGTCTAACTAGAATTTTTCGCTATTTGCATTTTTTTGTAAAACACATTTTTTGCTCCCTTTTCAACATAGTTTCTTCAAACTTGACAAAAATTGGTACATAGAATATTGGACTACCCCGAATTCAATGGTACCACTCAATTGGAGAAATTCCTTACCGTTTTTGTCATAATCGTAATGTTAATGAGGTGGGTGTGGTCCCAGATTTTAACATGCTCTAGATCCTACAAAAGATTGACAAAACTTAACAAATATTGAAATATAAACTTCATCCTACATTGATAAACACTCACCTAAAATTTCTGAAAATATTCCAATAGGTGCGCTATAATTGAGGCAATTGTGTTTAAGGCTCTATCTCAAAAACTACTTAACCTAGCTAAATAAAATTTAACATATAGGTTGTAAGAGGTGTGTTTGTATAACATACTAGAATACAGCATTGCCTGCGCCACCTAGTGATGACTTAAGAAGGATAAGCTAACTTTGGATGAGTCCTTGTATCTTGTAGATAATTGCAGATATTCAACATCCAACCAACTGTAGTTTGTTAGGTCTGATCAAGGAGATGTTTGGTTTAAAATCTCGTACCATTTGGGTTACAGTTGATTTAATATGAATTTTTAAAAAATATTTTTCCTCCTATACATGGGACAAACTTGAAATCCCTGTTGAGAGTCCACAGGATTCTTTGAAAGAGCAATGCTGCCATCTAGTGGAAATAAAAAACCATGGCATACAGTTGCATTGAGAGCAACTTTAAATGCTGATATCCTAAAAAATACTAAAGATAATTTCATGAAACTTTCCAATATCATAGGGTACAGTAGACTACAAGTTCTATTAAAATTACAGGTCAATGCTCCTCTATAGCGCCACCAGGCGGTCGTTTGAAAAACACATTTGTTTTTGGCCTCTATCTCTAATACCGTAAATCAGAATTTTGTGCTTTCTTTTTCTGTGTGTTCCTTAAACCCCTGTCACACCAGGGCAGCGTTCTCGCTGCGATCGCGCGGCGTCCATCAAAAAATGCAGAACGCTGAGGTGAACGCAGTAAGGTCGCCATGAGCGCCGTAGCATCGCTGTGACATCTCCATGAACGCCGTGGTGTCTCCATGGACGCCGAGCCACGGCGCGCACTTTGTGCATGCACAAAGTGCGCGCCGTGGCTCGGCGTGTTCATGGCGTTCTGATGTGCGCGCCGTGGCAGCACCGTAGCAGCGCACTGAGAACGCCGAGAGCGCCACAGCAGCGCCGTCGGCGCGCACTCAGGACGCACATAATCGCCACAAGGACGCAGCTGTAGACAGGGCCGCTTGCACGGAGATATCATACAGAGATAGCCATATCGTCCTCCTCAGCAGGAGTCAGGTCCGTCATCGTCTTTTGTGCCTGGATGGAAGGGCTGCTTGACCGTGATGGGGATGGAGAGTCAGGCGGAAGCAGCTCCACTTCCGCATGTTGAGGAGACTGTGGTGCAGTGGGGTTGGGGGGCTGTTTTTTCGTAGCCCTCTCTCGACTTTTTTTTCCTGTCATGATGCTTTGGGGAACAGGCAGGACAGTGCGGGTTTGACTGACTATATACAAACTGCTGCCGTGACGTCATAGGGACGCTCTGGCACCTGCGCCGTGCACGGCGCCGTGCACGCGCCATGGGCACGCAGTGACAACTCTTGGCGCGCCGTGTGAACTCCGTCAGCACGCCGTGACAACGCAGTGAAACGCCAGTAAACTCTGTGGGAACGCAGTAGCACGCCACGGATGCGCCGTAGGAACGCCATAATCGCCGTGAAAGCGCGGAGACATCTCCATCTTGCGAAATTAAAACAATTTTCGCTTCATTTTCCTGCGTTTCTATGGCGTTCTGAGAAATTTCATAACGCCGTGTGAACTCCGTAGAATCGCAGCCTAGTGTGACAGGGGCTTTAGATGATAATGGACGTTTTTCAAATGGGACCATGGACTTCTGTCTAACTAGATTTTTCGCTATTTGCAATTTTTCGTAAAACACATTTTTGCTCCCTATTCGACATAGTTTCTTCAAACTTGACAAAAATTTGTACACATACCCTATTAAGACTACCCCGAATTTAATGGTACCAAATCAATTGGTCAAAGTCCTTACCGGTTTTCGAAATAATTGTAATGTTAATGAGGTGGGTGTGGTCACAGACTTACTTTTACATGCTCAATTCCTTTCTTTGTGAACAATGTGTTTAGATCGGTGTTGCTTTCAGCAATCAGACGCAATTTCTTCAGGGAATTGCAAATCTAGTTGTCTGATTGCTGAAAGCAATCAGAGTATGTTATCCTACAGCTTTCAACTATTTTATTCTTCTTCTTCTATTTTCTTATTCCGTCTAAATTTCGCAGTGCTTCTTGTCCTACAGTTTAATAGTTATCAAGCTGAAATTACTGTGGTTTGTAGTGCTCGATAGTGCGATGCGTGCTATTATTTTGTTTAGCCATTGGACTTATGGTTGATTTTATATTAATATTTTTATGAATTATTTTTCCCATAGACTTAACATTGTGAGCACCTTTGAATGCTCATATCTTCAAAAATACTAAAGATAATTCCATGAAACTTTTCAATATTGTAGCCTGTAGTAAACTACACGTTCTAATAAAATTCTAGCTCAATGGTACTCAATAGCGCCAGCCACAGTAGGTGGTCGTTTATGTGCAAAAATGGTTTTTGGCCTCTATCTCGATATACCGTAAGTCAGAAATTTATGCTTTGCTTTTTTCTGTGTGTTCCTTGGATGCTAATGAACGTTTTTTCAATTGGGACCATAGACTTCCGTCTAACTAGATTTTTCGCTATTTGCGATTTTTCGTAAAACACGTTTTTGGCTCCCTATTCAACGTAGTTTAACCAAACTCCACAAAAATTGGTACATACCCTATTTAGAGTACCCCCAATTCAATGGTACCACTCAATCCGCGAAATTCCAAACCGTTTTTGAAATAATCGTAATGTTAATGAGGTGGGTGTGGTCACTGATTTTTAACATGCTCTAAATCCTACAAATATTGTCAAAACCTCACAAGTTTTATAAAGTAACTTCATCCCACAGTAATAAACACTCACCTAAAATATTGTGAAAATATTCCAATAGGTGGCGCTATAATTTAGGAAATTGTGTTTAAGCCTCTATCTCAAAAACTACTCAACCTAGCTACATAAAATTCGACGCATAGGTTGCAGGAGGGGACTTGTATAACATACTAGAAAAAGGGCTCTGCTGCGCCACCTAGTGGTGACTTAAGAAGGATAAGCTAACTTTGGATGGGTCCTGTTATCTTCCAAATAGTTGCACGTACCAACATTCAACCACTTGTATTTTGTTAAGTTGATCAAGGAGGTTTTTGGTTTAAAACTTCGTACCATTTGGGTTTATGGTTGATTTTATATGAATTTTTAAAAATATTTTTTCCCCCTATCAAAATGCATGGGACAGACTTTAAATCCCTATTATCTTGAAAAGTAGTTGATCAACTGGTATGAAACTTTGTAAGTAGATACTTCAGACCAATCTTTAAATGCTCAATCAATTTTGACTCTATTGCGCCACCAGGTGGTTATTTGGAGCACTAGAGTGTATAGGTCTTTTTCTCCAAGTGCATTTGTCTTAGGCCCTACCTTCTACTGCTTTGTGATTCATTGGATGGTAAAATAATAGCCTATATTCATCAGAGATCTCTATTGTGTAAGATTTTTCCGCAATTTACGATTTTACACAAAACACTTTTTTGACTCCCTTTGTCACATACTTTGACTGATCTCTGCAAATTTCTGCACATACCCTATTTGGGCTACCGCAAATCCAATGGTATCATCAGTTTTCCATGGTTCCGTACAGTTTTTGCGTAACACGTCATGCAAATTAGACAAGCTGAGATTATAATGTTTGCAACGCAGCAGCTCCTTAACAGTTTCACATAACTTCACCAAACTTACAAGACTTCTTCCACAGTGTTAGATGAGCAAGGCAACAGCTTTCACGGGCCTTGTTTCCCTACTGGCCTTACTCCACTCACTGCACGTCTTCTTCCAAAAGTACTTGACCTACGCGCGGAAAACTTGGCTGCGTCGTACAGAAGGTCTTAATGCTTGCAGCTAGAGGATATTTCAGATCGTCTTGCTTTCAGCAATCAGACGCAATTTCTTCAGGGAATTGCAAATCTAGTTATTTTATTATTAATATTTATTCCGTCACTTTTTAAAATGCTTCTACTTCTAGAGTTTTAAAGATATTAAAATAATTTCAAAAGTATTTGTAAAGCTCCTTATAAGTTGCTATTACTTTTGGTATGTGTCAGAATTATGAATGATTTTATATGATATTTTTATGAATTAATTTTCCCATTGACTTAACATGGGAGCACATTTAAATGCTTATATCTTCAAAAATACTAAAGATATTTTCATGAAACTTTCCAATATTGTAGCCTATAGTAAACTACACGTTCTATTAAAATTGTAGCTCAATCCCCTCTATATAGCGCCACCAGGCGGTCGTTTTAGTCATTCGTTTCCTCTATCTCGAATACCGTAAGTCAGAAATTTGTGCTTCTTTTTCTGTGTGTTCTTGATGCTAATGAACGTTTTTCAAATTTCTTTTTTTTTTTTTTTTTGCTTGTTTTTTTCTCTTTTTTCGCTAAAACACGTTTTTGGCTCCCTATTCAACATAGTTGACCAACTTGACAACAGTTGTACCATACCCCCCTATTTAGACTACGCCAAATTCAATGGTACCACTCAATTGGCCAAATTCTTTACCGTTTTTGTAATATCGTAATGCTAATGAGGTGCGTTGTGGTCCCAATTTTTAACATGCTCTAGATCCTACAAAAGATTGACAAAACTTAAACAAATATTATTATATAACTTCATCCTACATTGATCAAAACACTCACCTAAAATATTTGTGAAAATATTCCAATAGGTGCGCGCTTAATTAAGGAAATTGTGTTTAAGCTCTATCTCAAAAATACTACTTAACCTAGCTAAATCAAATTTAGCATATAGTAGTAAGAGTAAGTGTTGTATAACATACTAGACTTACAGCATTGCTGCGCCACCTAGTGGTGACTTAAGAAGGATAAGCTATTTTGGATGGGTCCTCATATCTTGTAGATAATTGCAGATATCAACATCCAACCACTTGTAGTTTGTTAAGCTGATCAATGAAATGTTTGGTTTAAAATTCGTACCATTTGTTTTACGGTGATTTTATATGAATTTTTAAAAAATATTTTTCCCCTATACATGGACAAACTTGAAATCCCTGTTGAGATTCCACAGGATTCTTGAAAGAGCAATGCTGCCATTCTAGTGAAATAAAAAACCATGGCACACAGTTGCATTGAAGCACCTTTAAATGCTGATGTCCTAAAAAATGCTGAAAATACTTTCATGAAACTTTCCAGTATCATAGGGTATAGTAAACTACAAGTCCTATTAAAATTACAGGTCAATGCTCCTCTATAGCGCCACCAGGCGGTCGTTTGAAAAAAACATTTGTTTTTGGCCCCTCTATCTCTAATACCCGTGAATCAGAATTTTGTGCTTTCTTTTTCTGTGTGTTCCTTGGATGCTAATGGACGAAAAAAACACTTTTTGACTCCCTGTGTCACATACTTTGACTAATCTTTACAGTTTTCTGCACATACCCTATTTGGACTACCACAAATCCAATGATAATATCCGTTTTTCATTTTTCTGTACGGTTTTTGCGTAACACGTCATACAAATTAGACATGCTGAGATTGTAATGTTTGCAACACTGCAGCTCCTTAACAGTTTCACATAACTTCACCAAATTTTCAAGACTTCTTCCACAGTGTAAGATGAGTCAGCGCAACAACTTTCAGAACGGTGCTCCCGTAGGTGGCGCTGCAGCCAATTCCTGACGTTTCCTCTGTTATCTCCAAGAGTACTTGACGCGGACGAAAATTGGCGTGTGTGTCGAACAGAAGGTCTCAAACGTTTGCAGCTGTACAATGCTTCAGATCGGTATTGCTTTCAGCAATCAGACGCAATTTCTTCAGGGAATTGCAAATCTAGTTTGGAGTTTGGCTTCTATTTTAGCAACAGACTAACTTTTTTGACTAATTTCGTTTACTGAATTAAACATTTTGCAAATAGTTTTTGCATTTTTAGCAAATCCTTTGAACAATTAAAGTAAAATGCATCACCATCGTCAGCAAAAAAGCTTCAGCATCTTCAGTGACTACGTTCAACAAAAAGCATTCATGCTAGCATTATTGCAGGTAATGCAACTTTTTTATTGTTTCATTTGAATTTTTTACAGAAAATGACAAGAGCAAATAAAAAATGAAATAGATTTTTAGTTACTGTTTAGTTGTAGTTTTTAGTTCTGGTATCACCTGTTCGTCCTGGGATAGGATCTCTCCCTCAGGTTTCTTCGTTTTTCCTGACTCAGGTTTTTTGGAGTTTTTCCTTACCGAGAGGGAGGGTCTAAGGGCAGGGATATCCAGTTTATTTAGTCTGTTTAGTCTTTAGATTTTTTTTTTTTTTTTTATATGTTTCAAGACTATTTTCTGCATCTGTAAAATTACCTGCATGAAGCCCAATGAGGCAAATGTCTTTGTGATTTTGGGCTATATAAATAAAATTGAATTGAATTGAATTGAATTATTTTAAAATACATTTAGAAACAATGAAATGAAATTTCATGTTTTTGGTCTTAATTGCTGGATTTCCAAAATGTATGGCAAAGTTGAGCAACATTGAATTGTAAATCAATAAGTTGAATTATAGTACCGAAAACTCATGAAAATTAAAAATGGAATTGATTTTGGTTTAATTTAATTTTTTTTTTTAATTTTTAAATTTAAAAGAATATAAATTAACGTAAAATACAAAATGTATTTTCATATTGCTTAATCAAATAACAAATTGAACTGTCAATTGAGAATTGCACATTACTTTGAAAAAATAAAAACCTTCCAAATAGGAACAATTTCAAGTTCCAAGACTTTTTGTACAAGGAAATAATTATAAGAGCAGATTGCTTCACATACTTTTGAGCTTTCTTTCTGTGGCAGTAGATGAGAAGCGACAGAAGGGACACCAGCAGGCAGACCACAGCAGCAGGTAAAACCAGCCACAACAGGGGTGCCGCTTCTAAATTTAGAAGTAATGCACACGTATCATTGCTCCAGTTCTTTCATTGTATAAAAGTCTTACATGATGAAAAAAAAAGAATTTCTGCAGCAATGCCTTCCTTTCTTCTTTTTTGAAGCTGCAGGGATGTTGCACAGATGTTACACAATCAAAGCAAATAAACACCAAGTCCTGCAGCTTCTTTGTAAAACCTCCGATTGCAGCGTACCTTCTTCTCCCTTCAGCAAAACCAGGGAGTCGTTTCCGAGCGCGTTGAGAGCAAAGCAGACCACTTGCAGAGGTCTCTCCATGCGGCCCGTCAGCGAGGCTGTTAACATGTTGGACTCTGATGAGGCAGAAACGTTGAAACCGTGAGGTGGGTCGCTTCCGTTGACGCTCCAGGTGACAGCCGGTTTGGGGTTGGAGTCAACCAAGCAGCGGCACACCAACTCTGAATCCTCCACAGAACAGTTGGAAGACAATCGGTGGATAACCGGCTTGTCTGGGGGAGAAAAAATATGCACTTTATTTTCCAAAGCTTGATGCAATATAACAACTGATCTGCTATGTATAGTTTTTTAACTTTTTCTGCACAAAATGATCAAATTTTCCTTAAAAATATTGTGCAATCGGAGTTTATAGCTTTGCACTAATTGTGTGAATGCTTCACAGCAGAGGTCACCGACGTGGTAGCAGGTAGCCCACAAGGAGCACACATGGTGCCCTCAAGTCTCTTCTAAAAATAGCACAACTCACTTGTGAGCCGCATCTAAAATAAAATTTTATTCTGTTGCTATTTTTTTTAAATAACACTTGCATTTACATAGATTTAAATATTAATGTATTAGTGTCTTAAAAATATGTTCATGATACATGAACTTTATAAATGTTTGTCTTTCAATTCAAAGATAATTAATTGTGTTAAATATGCTGCAGATTTGTTAGTTCAAAATATGACAAGATTTGTTTTAAAATGTGTAAGTTGATTTTGCTTTAACATTACATACTTGATAAACATGGTAAAACAATGAAAACGGGACATTTTCCCATAAAAATGTAGTGATTTAAGTGAATCTGAAAATATAAAATTACTAAGGTTAATAAAGTGCTGAATACTGATATCTGTTGTGTCAAAATTAGACTTTTTTTTTCAGTTTTTTGGCTAATTTTGGTTTTAGCTAATATTTTAGCATTATGCTAGGTGCTTTGTCAAAGTTAGACTCTTTTCCAGTTTTTTTTTTTTTTTTTTTTTTGTGGCTAATTTGGAGTTTAGTCATCTGATCCGGATGCCTCCTGGACGCCTCCCTGGGGAGGTGTTCCGGGCATGTCCCACTGGGCGGAGGCCCCGGGGAAGACCCAGGACACGCTTGAGAGACTACGTTTCTCGTCTGGCCTGGGAACGCTTCGGGGTCCCCCCAGAGGAGCTGGAGGAAGTGACCAGGGAGAGGGAAGTCTGGGCATCTTTGCTTAGACTTCTGCCCCCGTGATCCGGTCCCAAATGAGCGGAAGAAGATTGATGGATGGTTTTGTCAAAATTACTTTTTTCCAGTTTTTTGGCTAATTTTGAGTTTAGCTAATATCTTAGCATTATGCTAGCTGTTTTTGGCTAATCTAGACGTTTAACCAGTTTTTTGGCTAATTTGGAGTTTAGCTACTATTTTAGCATTATGCTAGCTGTTTATTAAAAATTAGAATGCTTTTCTTTTTGGCTAATATTTTGGCAAGCTTTCAGCTTCAGCATTTTCAGTTATCATCTTGAGCATTCTTAGCTATCAGTTTCAGCGTTTTCAGCATCTTCTGCAACCACATTCAGCTAACAGCACTGGTATTATCACAGCTAATGCTATATTTCTGTTTTGAATTTGCTTTGGATGTCGTGCAAATCTTTGTGGACGCATCAGCTGCATCGATCAAACCCTGGCAAAGTTATTCTAGAATCTCTTTTCAAATGCTAAACTCATGCAACTTCACGCTGCCCTGCAATGATTCAACAGTGTGGTCAGCACTTTGTGACATCACTGCCGAGTAAGCAAGCTTGAAACTATAAGGGAAACAAATCTGTTATCTGGGGCGACGAGTACAGATGGAAAAATCTGTGGTGAAAAACAGGAAGTGAAATTACACTGTATGTTCAGCGGCGTGGGCTGCGATTCTCCCCGACCGATGGAGTTGTGAGCGGAGCAGGTGACCCTCAAGTCTCTGGTCACGTTGAACAAGCGGACCGTGTGCGTCCGGTGGTGGAGGCGCACGGTGCGGCCGTGCTGACTGTAGGACCAGCGGTACTCTGACACCGGGGGGTCGGCTTTGCACGAGCACATCAGCAGGGCGGTGCCCCCCTCGTGCACCACTAAGGTCTGCACCTGAATCCTCACCTCTTTAGGTGGAACTGAAGCATGAGAGGAGATAGAAATTAAGCATAAATGTGGATGGTTAAACATAAATGAGTGCTGGTTGTGCTTACACGTCACATGAAGGTCTGTGGTGGTGGACACCGTTTTGGCTCCTGGGTAGCTGGCCTCACATTTCAGCCTCGGCTTCACTTGGTGGGAAGCTGTGAAGGACAAAGACGCCAGCAGCGTTGGTCCGTCCACATCTGGATGGGTCGTCCGAGCGTCCCACAGCTCAGAGCTGTTCAGCGGGGGTCCTCGCTCCCACTTCCACTGCAGGGTGGGGGGTCTGGAGGGGCAGTGGTACCTGAGGGAGCAGTTCAAGGTGACCAGCTGACCCTCTGTGGCTGACAACCTGCCGCTGATGGCGGGAGGCTCCGGTTCATCTGTCAAGTCATAATGCATCATGTTATGTTGCATCTCTGTACTTTACTAAATAAATAAAACAGAAACCATGTTTAAAATTTTAATTCATCAAACACTCGTTTCTTTGATTTTACTTGTTATTTTATTCACTTCTGCAATAAAACTAAATTCCTGCAATTTCTAGGAATAAATGTGATGTAAAAATCAAAGGTTATATTACAAATTACACAAGACCAAATATTACTGACATCAAAACAAACAAATGGAACAACGTAGTAAAAATTTTACTATCTTCTTAATAAAGTTTACTCATTTTGAATTTGATTTTAGGGAAGGACAACTGTGGGGGACTCCAATGCAGAAGAATGGCTCAATCGCAGAAATTTAATTTGATCATTAATGTAGGAAGGCTACAAATGAACCCTTTAAAACACAAAATCTTTATTGTACCGATAGCACAATGTTAAGGGTTGAAAAGTTACAGTAAATAAAAGAACAAGAACACCGGAGTTTACATTTGACAGCATAAGCCCACGGACATGCTGTAGCTAAACAGGGGGAGATTATATGATTTGGTGCAGCTAATAGGAAACCATTTTAAATCCAGTAAAGTTTATTGATTGCAAATTTAAATCTGGTGTGCTGATAGAGGGATGAAAGGGAGCCTGAAAACGTAAAATGAAGCAGAACAGTTCTCTAAAACATCATCAATATTTTTATCTACTTTTAAGTCTTCCTTTCAAATAAAAAATGATTTGGTTCTGAACCTGGAAAAATAATGTATGTGCAAAAAAAAAGAGATAAAGTGAACTGTTGATATGCAAGTGTATGTGTATTGACACTTAGAATATAGTGGTTAAAAAAAAGAGAATATAGTGGTTAATATGTATTTTGTATGGGTGTGAGCAAGTATATATGTGAGCTCAAGCTCTAAATAGACACAAAAATACATACATAGATACAAAAAATTAGTTGAAAATCAAAGAAATCTTGAAGAATAAAGGGGTTTGTACTACTACAGGAGTTCAGTCTGTTAACAGATCGAAAATTTTTACCAACTAAACATGTATGATTATAGTGTGAGAAGTATCATGAAATTCTGTTGAATTTATGTACATATTTGAGAATGTTGTTAATATATAACTTTTAAGGACCCAATTTTTTTAATGAATTGATAAATAGTCTTACCGTCTACATTTAAAATCCCACTCTGAGGATTTTATTCTATTTTAAAACAGTTCCAAGTGGTTTTTTTTTTCATTTTAATTGGGGTGTTTTTAGCCAAAAATGGAAAGAAAAAAACAAAAAAAAAACGGTGTCGTTCTCTAGGATATAGTTTTTGCATAGTTCATTATAAAATCACCTGTAGTGAGCCTTCCAATCATCCATCTGTTTACACAAACTAGTTTACAGCCCCTCACAATCCCAAATTAACATTACCGGTGCAACAAAACTAAATATTTTGAGCTATCCAGCTGCTCAGTTTTGATCCAGATCCCGCCAGGGGCCGCCAGTCTGAGACCCCTGCTTGGTTCCTGTGCATCATTTTAATTCATGTAACTTAAAAAAACTGTCTTGAGATAAAGGAAAAAAACAAAGCAAAAAAAAAAAGAAGCAGGTAAAAGGTTGAGTATTTCATGGACTCACCAATGATATCCATCTGGACGCTCTTTGGCCTCCCCCACAGTAGGTCATCCCTTCTCTTCAGGCTCACTTCAATCATCTGGGGTCGTCCCGCCTGATCCTGTCGATCCTCACCGAGCAGTCTCCTTCTCCCATTTTCCCATAGAGCGAGGCTCGCCCCTGGAAATCTCTGCTGACCTGGTCTTTGTCCTGGCTGTTGAACGCAGTGCTCTGCAGAGGAAAAAAGCGACCTCCACCTCGGTACCTCAGCCGCACATCCACCCTCTGCCTCTCCGCGCGTGGGTGCGGCGGCGGCCGGGAAAGAGCAAGGAATCACCACACAGGAGCCCACCAGAGCCTGGACCCGATCTGGGACCGAAGGCACGGGGGAGGCAGACCGAAGCCCCCTGCACATGGCCGCTGTCGAGATGGAAACAAATCACAAGTGAGTTCTGTTCCAGGATTAATGAGCGAAGGAAACAGAAATGGACAGTCTAAAAAAATGATGATGCTACAAATTAATAAAGTAAAAAGATTATATTTGCCGTTACTGCAATCAAACAAAATAAAAATGTTGCAACTGTCTTATTTGTATGTACTTTAGGATCTGCATGCTTTTGATTAAAAAAAAACATATTTTAAATGCATTTATTATTTTATTTTTTTTAAACAAAGGATAGGCTTACAAACTTTTCTCAAAACATGTTTTCTGTCAGTGAAAAGAAATAAAAAAAAACTTAAAGTCCGATATTTCAGGAAAAATTAAATATAAAAATCCCCAAAACCCACATCTGCTTTAGTCTTAACCTTTGACCTGACCATAGATCTCCGTTTCTTGAGCTGATTCCTCAACAACAAATACATTTTCTTGAAAGTTCAAATTAAAGCAGAATTCTTAACGAGATGCGATAATAATTTCTAATAAATACTCACCAAAAATCAGGGTAAAGAAGGCAGCGTGTGTCTGCATGGCTGCAGCCCGGCTCTGCCAGCAGACAGGGAAGCATGAGCGCAGCAGCAAACAGGGAAGTAGGAAAATCTCATTGTGTCACTAAACTTCCACTCCATCTAAACATTTATTCCCTCCTATTTCTCTCTCTAATTACCCTTGATTCTAAAATATTATTTAAAAACTGAATTTTTAATTCTTCATTATAGACATTAAAGCGTTTCAGTAATTAAACTTATAATAGTTTGCAAAGGAAAAAAAACATGAATAAGACAACACATGACGACAGATGAGTCATCCTCATGCAGCCGTTTCCTCCGAGCTCATTTCTCTTTTCTTCTGTCTGTTCACACCAACCGAAGCAAATCTTTCACAAAGGCTAAAGTCAAGTGGAAAAATATTATGGGATGTAAAATGACCAAAGGTTGGAAACTAAATGAGACTTTAGATTAATTGCTCAGAAGGGAAGTTGTCATTATAGGATTAAGGTAAAATTAATGAACTTAAAATGAATCAATATTTAAAACTTATTTAATCAATGAATATATTGAATATGTTGTTATTTGCTAATATTAACCCTGTAATAGCTCTTGGCCTTTTGTACTACTTTGCAATATTATATCATCTTTAAAACTGCTTTTGTGGCAATATCTTTTAAGTACAACTCCAGTTTTTTTTCTTTTATTTATATTTTTAATTTACACAATAATTCCACAATTAATCTGAATCTTTTAAAAAACTCAGTTTAGTAAATGTTGTAATTTTAACAGCAAAAAACTGAGATAAAGCCACTTTCTATGTTTTTTAACAAAGGTAAAAAATCTGACACAAAATTAAAATGTAGAAATCCAAAAACAAAACAAAGAGGAGGTCCAAACTATGTAAAAATAAATAAATAATACTAATAAATCAAAACTCCACTAAGTTATATGTTCCAAGGATTTATTTTTACAACTACTGTATGTGTCATAACATTATGTTTTAATCTTTTTGAGAAACTTTTCGAAACATTCACATTAAGTTCTGAATGAAGAAGGGCACGGTCATTCCTATATCACTGTGAACAAATGAATTAATAAGCAAGACTTATACTTATTTTATGTTAGTTTGCACAAATTATTACCAAAGTTTCATGAAATTGTGTATGACTTGTGCAAATTGCATGTGCAATTTTGAGGCTTTACATGAGAATTCCTTATATGTCCTTGTATAACTTTTCATGCATGTTATCATTGATATAATACTTTTATATGACGTATACGATGCACATATGTTAAAATGACATAATTGACACAAGAATCTCAATTGAACTGCATATAAACAACAAAATAACCACACATGGTTAATTTTCTATGTAAATGTACGTGTTCTTTGCATGATTTATTCATTCTTCTTCAGTGATTTTAAAAGTTTATTTTTAATATAAATATCTGGGAAGATTTCACATAAACAACACAACTTTTCTCACTTTTTCCTCACGTATTAATTTCGTTCGTGGAAAAAAGTAGATGGTGGCTGCGTGACATGGTCACTAGAGTGAGTATTTTCCTCTTCCTGCACTTAACTATGTTTACTCTTGTGGTAAAGTCTGCCATCTGTCGCTGCAAGAGACCCAATGCAACTTCACAGGTAGACAAATGACTTGACAGTAGAGCAGGTATTTCTGAAATATCAGCAGTAAAATCAAAATATTATTTACAGGCATGAATGCTTTTTAATTTGAGCATCATATTTTTTTCATTTCCCCCTAACCAACAGTGGTCCAGGTCTTCTGATGAAGATTCCTCCACAGAACATATCAAGGAAAAAAGTCTTCCAGTGATTGCGACAGAATCTTTCCCTCACTTTAAAAACACTTAAGTGTGTTGACCTGTCTTGGGATCACAGACATATTGAAGATTACAAACTGCAGCAAAGCAAAAACTTTAAAAATATGTATTTTCTTAAATTTATTGGCAAATAGCCTACCGGCAGTTCTCTCTGTGGAGATACAACAACCTGACTTCAGAATAGGTTGTGGATTTTTGTATGTTCTGGAGTCAAACAAGACCGTGGAAAAACTGCTATGGGTTAAGACTAGTCAGCCATACAGAGAGAGGAACAGAAAACAAACAACTCCCCGAGGTCGAGTGAAACAGCGTCATCTAGAGGGTAAGTAATAGTAGAAAAATTAAGGAGTTAAAGGCTCTGCATGAAAGCTAGTAGACTGGCAATTATTGGTGACGTTAAACAAAACTGAACCGAATTACAAGATACTATTTTTTCAAGGGAAGAATTCGGTTTGGGCCAAAAACAATATCAATAAAAGTATCAGTATGAGATGATAATGAGCACATTTTAGACATAATTTATTTGTTTCTTTATAAACAGATTATATATTAGAAAGACTGAAATGACATCAAATTCTAAATTGAACCTTACAGCCAAAACGCATAGAAAGTTATTAAAATTCACAGTTGCCCCCTACTGGCAGCTGGAAATAGCTGCAGATTGAAATAACTAGTTTAAAAAATAATTTTTGGTGAGACTTTTCTAAACTCACTGCAGCTGCATTCACTGTTAGACAAGTTTGAAAGTTTTGTTGTAGATTTATAATAATGCACGTGTTTATTCTCACTTCATCTTGATGCAGTTCAATGTGCAGGAGGTAATGTTTTAATCATCAATCTTTGAGTATTTTTGTTTTTTCAAACCTCTACTGTTTTAAACTAGAAATGTAAGTCTATTTAGGAGTCAGCCTCTGCTGCAGTGAGGAACAGGAAGTCAAACTGCTCTCTAATAGTGTCTCTTTTCTCACCTCACACAGTCGAGGTCGTTCTCATTTCCAGAGATCCACAGAGATCTGAGTTTGATACTAAACTCTGATGAAATCAACCAAACATGACCAGAGCTCTCAGTTTCCTTCTTTTAGGCTGTTTATTGGAGGGTGAGTTGTTCTATTTCATTTCTTACATATTGTCAATATTCAAAATTGTGAACAACTTAATGCTATAGAAGACAATAACACACGAGTTAGTTCATCTGTATTTTGTATTATTTTTCTATATGATACATTTTAAATGATATAGTCCAGAGTTTAGCTGAACAATGTGTACTCAAATCTGTAAAACCTGTTTTTTAATCAAGTTAGAAGATGTGAAAGTCAAATATAGGAACAGTGTATTATTATATTAAAGTCCTGAGTTCTCTCTTCTTTACACAGCCACTGTGTACATTTTGCGCATATTGTATGAAGAAAATTGGTCATATATGAATATACATTAAAAAAGTGAGAAAAGTTACGATTTTTATATGAAATCTTCACAGATATGTGACAAATTAACCATGTTAAATCCACAAAAGAAGTACAAATAAACCACAAAAAGAACACATAAATGTATCAAAAACAGATTATTGTGTTGTTTATATGTGAAATGTTTTCTGCATTCTTGGTGGTAAATGCTTGAAATTCTGTTAGTGAGGGACGGTCTTGGAAGCCAAATTTGTTATTTGGTGTTTTCTCTTTCAGATGTCTTTGGTAACCCGTATAAAGTCACTCTGCCTCAGACTGTGGAGGCTGTGACTGGATCTTGTTTGACCATTCCCTGCTCCTTTGAGGTAGAGAGTAATTATGAAAAAGACCTCAATGATAATTGTAAAGCTATATGGAAAAGGACGAATGTGATGAACATCAAAAGTCCAAACTTAACTACAACTAAAGACATGGTAGGAGATCTGACAATGAAAAACTGCACCTCAACCTTCACAACCATTAATCCGAAGCACTCAGGTCAATATTACTTCAGACTGGAATGTACCAAAGAGCTAAATACAATTTTGGAGATTTTGTTGTGAAAGTAAACATCAGGGGTAAGTTTTAATTTTAGTGTAAGTATTTGCTTGATTGATTGATTTATTTTTAGAAAAATCTCTAAATAGTAATGCGTCTTCCTCCCAGATCTTCCTCCTTCACCGACTCTGACTCCATCAGCTCTGACAGTGAAGGAGGGAACCTCAGTCAGTCTGACGTGCTCGGCTCCAGCTTCCTGTCCGTCTCATCCTCCAACTCTGACATGGACGCCCAAACTGGCCGACAGTCAGGAGACACTGAAGGAGAACCAGGACCAAACCAAAGTCCAGATCTCTGTTCTGAACTTCACTGCTTCACACCTCCATCATGGAAAGAACATAACATGCACAGCTGTCTACTGGAAACAAGATGGAAGCTCTGTGTCTCTTCATTCATCTTTAACGGCTGATATCAAATGTGAGTATCTGATTCAGTTTCTGGTTCATTTTCTTACTATTTCACTGAAAACAAATCTTTTGTAATGATTTTTTAAGCTGTAATCACTCTATAAGAAATCTAATGTAGGATAACTCATTTAAAACTAACTTTTCCCATTTTTTTTGCTAAAAATATGACTTTTTTGATCACAGGTATTTAAAATTTGTTTGTCACATGGGAAGAACTGCAGTAATAAAACGGTATGAAAGCTCCAATTACTGCAGTATTTAATTTATCTTTTCTTACATGTTTTCCACTTCTGTCATTACAGTTCCTCCAAAGATTTTGCCTTTAACTAATTGCACAAAAACTGAAGTCCAAGTCAACTGCTCCTGTGAAACTGAGGGGATTCCTTCTCCTGCTTTATACTGGTTTCTGGATGGATTACCAGTCAATGAATCTGAAAATCTTAAAGTCAAAACCGAATCTGAAATCGACACAAATCTGAGGAGCATCATCACTGTGA
Organism: Oryzias javanicus; assembly: GCA_003999625.1. Taxonomy (NCBI): domain Eukaryota; kingdom Metazoa; phylum Chordata; class Actinopteri; order Beloniformes; family Adrianichthyidae; genus Oryzias; species Oryzias javanicus. The sequence goes on along the minus strand of CM012452.1, from coordinate 26,895,792 downwards.
CTCGACCACAGAAGAGAAATCCATTCATTCTGCTTTGCTTCAGCGTCAACTCTCTGGGATCAGCCAGTCAACAGTTTCTATTGACAGATCCACCTCAACAAGGTTTGTCTGTCAACTTCATTTACTAATAATTCACAATAAGACCAAATGATAACTACTAGACACAGATCTGTAGGAGGTGAAACATGATTAAAAAAAAACAAAAAATGTTTCAAAGTTATATTTCATTAATTTAAGACATCCTACACAAGTGTTGTCATATTTTATCTTACTTACTGAACATAACATCTACTGTATTTAGTAAAATAAATGAATTACTTCAAAGAAATGACTCTGCCCCCATCTTGTGGCCCTTCATGCTGAGTCAGGGGCACCTGTTGCATCAGCACTCAACCTGTGTGTACCTCTCTATTTGTGTAATTCTAGGTTGTACTAAAAAACAACAATAAATTTCCCTGGGTTCAGTAAAGTATTATGATTTAATTTGATGCAGTACAAACAAAAACACTTCTACATCATCCATTTTATTTTTTGCAACTTAAGCAAAAGTACCAAAAATAATCAGCTTTATCTGTCCTAAAGAGATTTATTCAGTTTTTTTTAAATATTTGTTATTATTTTAAAGTTCCCACATGCTGTTACTTACTTAAAAAGTCAATTTTCCTCCAAAAACCACACTAACAATATCTCTTTTTTTGATTGACATGTAGGTCTTTTCTTCAAAAGTGTTTTGTCAAAAACTCAACAAACCCATACTAACAAATTTCTGCTGTTTTGCTCTTTCTGCCAAACTGTTTATGAGCAGGAAAACAGCTCACAGCTTTTGTCAGCTTGTTTGAATGCTTAGTAAGCATTCACACAATAGTGATTTTCCTGCTCCCTTCCGTATGCATTTGGCACGTAAAAATTCAATCTAACTTTCAGTGGTTTCAGCAATCTTAGTATCAAAAACGTTCAGCTAGCTCATGACATTACTTTGTACTTGTGGTGTTCATTAACTTTATAGTTTTTAAAATATGGAGCAAAAATGTGTTCCATAGGAAATGAATGAAGTTTTTTCTCTAAACCCTCCTCTTTTACCCCCCCTCCCTCTTTTTCTTTTCCGTCCGGTACAAAAAAAAACAAAAACAATCATAATATATAAATAAAGTTTAGCATGAAATACAACAGGGGTTTATACTCAATAAACCCCTGTTGTATTACCGTAAATCTACCCAACGCAAGAGGCTCTCCGCATCTGTTTGCTCAGCTCTTGGACAGGACAAGTTAAAAAAAAAAAAGAAAAAAGGAAATGAATGATTTTACCTTTTATAGTAATTTTAAAAAAAATTTGCAAATATTTTGGCAACATGCTAATGTTTTTGGCTAATTAGTTATCTACTGGTTTTTCAGACTTATTTAGTTTAGCTTCTATTTTAGCAACATGCTAACGTTTTTGGCAAATTTAGTTTACTATGGAATTTTTGGCTGTTGTGGAGTTTAGATAGTATTTAAGCAACGTGCTCGCTTTTTTTTTTGGGGGGGGAGGGGTAATTTGGAGTTTAACTCATGTTTACACACAAAATATTTTTGCAAAATGGGAATGTATTAGGGATTTTTAAGCAATTTTACTACAAATTTCTCAGAAATTTAGGTCAACTTCAGCACTCTTTCATAGTTCTTTAAAAACATTTCCAGTCAGCAAATTTTATATTTTGCAAACATAGCTTTTGCATTTTCAGCAATCAAAGTAAATTGCCCCACCATATGAAGTAAAAGTTTCAGCACCTTCAGCGACCACTGCAAGAAAAAAGCAAACACATTAACATTATCGCAGGTAATGCAACTTTTCTCGTTTAATTTAATTTAATTTAATTTATAGGAAAAGTTTAAAAAGTATTCTGGCCTGACTCCGTTTAAAAACTGCTTTTTCAGCAGATTCCTACTCTTCAATACATGAGAATCTGACATAAATCAGATGAAACATTACAAGACTGAAAAAAAAAAAAAAGTACTATTGACACAGTATAAGGGCGTGTGAAGAGGTCGGACTTTTCAACTGTCATACTGCAATAATAAAGTAGAGATTTTTTTTTCATTTTTATTAAAACTCTCACTGTAGCCCCTGAGAATAACATGTAATATTTTACTTGTTTTTACTCATAATGAACCACAACTTCGCTTAAAGACAGAATATTTGTTATTTCCAAACTGCGTGCACTGTGGTCAACAGTTTCAGCTGTCACTTGCTTTTCATGTCGTCAAAAGTTGCATTCACTTTGTAAAAACTTGAAAAATATCAACCAACAATGGGTGGAAAGTGATGATCATATATAAAGAAACTTCAATAATAATACCACTCTCATTTTAGAAATCCTCAGAAGAGCTTTTCAAAGGAACCGACACACAAGTTTCATAGGAACTGGTTCAACTGAACCAAGTACTGCAGAGGTCGAGTGAAGACTCACATCCTGTTTGAGTTAATAAAAACCACATTGTTGACGCAAAATTTTTATTTATGATCTAGAAAATTTTGATTTTGATTGTTTGATTTAAATTGTTTCCACACATTAACATATTTTTCACATGAATTTTCTGTTTGTTGGGTTTCAGATCACGTTTCGGTTTTGTACTCGACCACTACTGCTGTTTCACTATTACTACTAGTAAAAAGAATGATAGTAATATAAATTCATATATTTTACTTGGATTTTTTTTGTATTTCAGAACAAGAAGACCCAGTGGACCAATACCAAGTAGACGTAGTCTTGGTATTGCTCATAACCACGACGACTGTTTTACTACTACTGGTATGCTTTCTACTTGCAGTTATCAGGTAAGTGAGTAGTTTTAACTAGTATTACTTACATTTCATTGGCTTTTCATGATTGATGTATTTAAAGGTTTAAAGGTTTTTTTTTTTATTTCTTTTTTTCAGGTTCCAGATGGTTCATAATTCCAATTATCAACGTGCAGCTGAAGCTGCTTCAGTTCAGCTTCTTACGAGGGCGATAACGAGGTAGTTTGACTGGAATTCCTTCTGTTCTAACAGTTAGATCATTTCCTGAACTGCAGTCAAAGCTAAGTATTTTCATTTTTTTGTCTTTTCTTAATTCAAAGGTAACCATGGAGACGGACAATAACACTTATGCTAACATTGATGAGGAGAGACAGGAGATGGCTGCTCATTCTGCTGCAGTTTTGCAGCACAACAACATTAAAATGTCTGAAGAAGATACAATTTACTCCAAACTGAACCATCCAGTCGGCTCCTGATTACTGTCTGGTGTGGGATGTTTGAACATTTTGTTTCTTTTTATTAATCTAAGGTCAGCTAGCTCAGTTTTCCATGTTTATAATATGTTTATATTCAGCTGTTTTTTTGACTGGCTTTTGAGAGTTTTTTCTTTTTATGCAAAAAACAAACTTGAAATCTTGAGAGACTTCCTGTCTAAGTCAACTTCTCATAACAGTTTGGTGAAATTCTTTTTTTTTGAAAACCAGACCCATCTGATCGGGTAGAACTCCAGCACTGGACTCTCTAGTGTCAATTTTATCAGATAACATCAAATGTGAAACCATAACATATAGTATTTATGTTTATCTGCAGAACTTTTCATAACAGGAAGAGTTAAATTAACTTCAAAAAGTTACTTTTTGTCAAGTTGCTTTTGAATAAATGAGAAAATGTTCTTAAAGGAAAATGTTCAAGCAGCAACACTTGGAGGTGACTTCCTTATTCTGATCAAAGTTTTTTGTCAACTCTTAAAATATCCTCTCAATAGGAAGTTCACTCATTATTAAAAGTCTGACATGTAGAAAAAGACTTCAGTGAGTTTGATGAACTTGTCTCCAGCTCTGACATGGACGCAGAACCTTTTGTTCACTGGAAGCTGTGATAGAGAGTCAACAGCAGTGATGCTCCTCCTCCAGTAAAGAGCTGGTACAGAGCTGATGGAGAACAGAGACTCTGATTGGACATGAAAGACTTTTAAACATCACAAAATCAGCGATTATTTCTGTAAAGCTGAAAATGAACTGGGAGTTCAAACATCACTCACATAAATGTTCACTGTAAGTATGATGATCATCATTTTCACACATTTTTCTAAATATTCTATCATGGTGGCTTTATTCCCCTTTTGCTCATTTTGTTTGTACTCCATTGTTATATGTTCCCCTGTAAACTTGAAATACTTTAAACAGACTTTGGCTGTAATAATAATACTTTGTCCTTAAAAAACTTTTTAAAAACTTATACAGGCAATAGAAAGAAATTCAGTATAGAGAAATGTAATAGTTTAGCTTGAAACTTTTTCTTACCATCACTCAACTTGTTGCTAATGACAACAAAATTCTTACCAACAAAAAATGTGGTTTAATTTCCTCTTTTGAGACGTTTTTTGTAAAACATATTTGGAAAAGGTAAAGAATGAAACAAATTAGAAAAAAATACTATGTTTTTTTTAAATTTGATATAACTTTAAAATTTCGTATTTGCGAATTGACAACTTTTGATCCACTTTGTCCTCATGAAAAACACTTCTGGTTATGCATTATCTGCAAAAACAACTTTAAATAAGACAGAATAGAGAAATATATTGTATGAGGTCCTGGATGAATGTGAACAGATTTAATTTTAAATTTGTGTCTTGATTCTGTTTCTATTCTTGACAGCATTTATAAACATTTAGAAAAACCAAAATCCTACGCAAGACTTTTATTTGCAGACTTCTCATCAGCTTTTAACAAAATGCAACCACACGTTTTAATTTCACGGCTAGCAACTGATTTTAATTTACCTGATCAACTTTTACTCTTGCTTTTAAATTTCTTAACTGATCGAAAACAGCAGGTCTTGGTGAATGGAGCTCAATCAGATGTCGTGGTCTCAAACACAGGCTCTCCCCAGGGCTGTGTTCTTTCCCCACTCCTCTTCATCCTCTATACCGATTGCTGCAGGTCACAGAGAGAGGGCAGCTACCTAGTGAAGTTCTCTGATGACACGGCGCTACTGACCCTTCTACAAGAACCTAAGCTGGACCATGGCAGTGCCATGTCAGATTTCATAAACTGGTGTGATGAAATTTTTAGAGTTGAATGTGGAGAAAACAAAAGAACTTATCATTGATTTTAGAATACTAAAGTGAAACACAAGCGAGCCTCCATTATTCACAGGGCAGGAAGTTGAAATTGTTGGAAATTATAAAAATACTTAGGGACTGTGTTTGACTCAACCCTAAAATTTGACACAAACACAGAATCCTTAGTGAAACGATGTCAACAAAGAACCTACCTGCTAAGACGGCTAGCCTCTTTTAAAGTTTGTAATAAAATCTTAAGCATGTTTTATCAGTCTTTTATCGAGAGCCTTCTAATGTTTTCTTTTGTTTGTTGGTTTGGTGGCCTGTCTGTCAAAGACAAAAACAGACTAAATAAGATTGTTAACGTCTGTTCCAAGATCACAGGTGTCAAACAGAAGAGTCTGAACTCCCTGTGGGAGAGGCAGGTGGTACAGAGAGCAAAAAGCATTATTCAAACAAATGAACATATCCTGTCCTCCAGTTTCTCAATGTTACCATCAGGCCGTCGTTTTATTGTCCCAGCAAGGAAAACAAACAGGTACACAACATCTTTTATTCCTAGTGCTATAAAGCTTTTAAATCAGAGTGAATACACTCGACCATAAACCAGTCCCAATGGCTTTTTAACTAATTTATTTTACAAACTACTTTCTTACGGTTTTATGCACTGTTCTATGTTGTTGTGTTGTTTTGTCTTGCTTTTTTACTGTCATGTTTTTATGTAGTCTTGCTGGAGAGCTGTTCTAACTGAATTGCCCCTAGGGGATTAATAAAGCTATTCTATTCTATTCTATTCTATTCAAATTTTAGGTAACTGAAATAATTCATATCAGTTCCTTGCATAATGTGACTTGTTTGGTTGATAAATTATTCAATCATCCAGTTTTATGTTTCTGTGCAGCTTCATTTCTTGGATTTACAGACAGTAATTTTCACACATGCCAGATGATCTGCTGTGTTTTCAGGTTTCTCTACAAGCGACAAACTCAAGAACCAGATGAGTGGGATCAACACGGATCAACATCCACTGGTGGGTTTAGCCCACTTTTCTATTTTTGAAACATTCATTTACATTCAGCTGTTGTGTTTGACTGGATTTTGAACTTTGTTTTTTCTTTACTGCATAAAAGCAAATAAAAATAGACTTTTAACAGACATTCATCAAATTTCTTGATTTTTTTTAAAGGTCCTCTTGCAAACCTCTCATCTAAAAAAAGGTCTGGAATGTGCGTTTGGCGCCCTCTAGTGTCATTTTTATCCAAATGACCACATAACATCATTGTTGCAGAATTTTTCAGAACCAGTTGTTTTAAATTAACTTGTGAACATTTTAGTAGACATTTTGTAAAAAAAAAATGGAGTCCCTTTTTTCAAGATTATTACTTTCAATATGTTTATTGGCCTGTTTTTGAACAGATAGAAACATCACAGCATAACAGAAAGTAATAGAAAATGTCCTGATGGAAAGATGCTGGTTGCAGTGTTGGTAGTAACGCTCTTAGATCTTAGTCAACATCTAAACATTTCTTTTCAATTTAGAGGAAGTTTAATATTTATTTTAAAATAATGGGTGAAATGTTGCTGAAACCGCCCCATGATGGACTGAAGACCTTTAGGAGCCTCAATGAGTCTGACATGAACGCCTAAACTGAAAAGTCAAGAGACACAAGAAGAACCAGGATCAAACTAAAGTTCACATCTCTGTTCTTAACTTCACTCCTCCATCGTAGAATGAAGATTTTCCTCACAGCTGATGACAATAAACAAATGTCAAACACTTGTATTTCTTTTCTACCTTCCCTTCCTCTAAGGCCCAAAGAGCTTTGCAGTCACAATCGCCCCTTCACACACTGGTGGGGGCTCAAAGTGTTCTTGCCCAAGGACACTTCAACACTCACGAGCAAGACGGAAATCAAACATTACAAATATTACTGTCAGGAGTCGACTGCCCAACCGCTGCGCCACGGCCACCACAAAAAATACAGAAGCTGTTAGCACAAATTTAGAGGCTAACGTTAATGATTAACATGAATGTTTCCTATTGCTCTTAAACTGTAGACCATTTAAAAAAAAAAAAAAGAAAAAGGAAAAATGTATTTCATACTTTCATTTTGACCAATTAATAATGTAAAATATGAATGTTTAAGTTATTTTTTCAATTTTCTTCAAAAACATAAATGCACTATTAAGCAAAGAGAGTTACAAACCTCATAATCTTCTAAAGTTTTGTTTATTTCAGGTTTCTACTACAGAAATAAAAGCAGAAGGTTAACAACCAATGACAGGAAACATTTAAATGTTGCCCTAACTTGTGGTTAAGTTAAGCAAACATTCATGACTAGCAAGATTCTGGTGAGCACAGGGTCCGTAAACGGTATGTGAAGAAAACAAAAATGCAATTTATTTCAGTGCAAAAGCTAAAAATAAGTAAATAATTACAAATATTGGAAATTAATCCCTCAGCATTCCATTTTTAAAAATGAAATATGTAAAAAAAAATAATAATAAAATAAAAAGGGGTATCAGGTTTTAATAAGTCAGCTGCACTTCTGTGCAGTTAAATTAACCAACACTAAATAACAAACAGAGTGGGATCAAACACAACCACAAAGAAACTAAAACAGGTGGAGAGGAGCACCGAGCTGCAGTGGAGACAGGTTGCAGCCCAGCTCTCTTCTCCTGGGCTGAAGGTCCAGCTGGTGCTTTTATAGGCTCCCTCTATCAGCTAGTAATTGATGGAAGCCACGCCCTCCAGCACCACACCTGACAGAAATCAAAAGACAGACACACAAACAAAGATCCAAAAACATACAGGAGTCCCACTCTGACAACAATACACAGAACCAAAGAGAACAAAACCAAACACGGCCACAACCGTAACAGGCTGTACCACATGACTGATTCATGAAGTGGTTAACACTGTGCCGCAAGCAGTGTTGGGTAAATTACTTTAAAAAAGTAATTGATTACTTTACTTTAGTTACTAGGTGAAATTGTAATGAAATTACTTTACTCGTTATTCATTTTAAAAAGTAATTCACTACTCATTACTTTACTTTTTTCCAGCCATGGGTTCAAGGCGCCTACCTAAGCCAGCACAGCCAGAAAATAAGTACTGTGCTGGCTACAAACTGCCTTGATGACTACAAAACATTGCATTGTGGGAAACTGTCTTGACAGTTTCTGACATACTTGACAGTTTGGCATACTGCTGATCAATGGAGGTTGATCAGCATTTTGATCATGCGTATTTTATAACTCTTTCTGGAAAGTAGTGATCACTGATGTAAAAAGAAACTATATTATAAATCATCTGTGGTTATGTGTTTTATTGTTGCCTGTAAAAGTTAATTTAAACTTTTAATTTTATTTATTTCTCTTGGACAGTGGACACTAAATCATCCCAGCGGTTCTTTTTTTTTTGTGTTGGCTCCTAATATATGTTAAAAATAATATAATAGCACATATCATAATAAAGGGGAGAAGTATATTATAATGAATGTTAAGGCTTGTTAAACTTTATTTTCTTGTTTGTAAAAAGTCCTTACGATACTTTTAATTTGAAAGATAACATTTGGTTCCCAGTTTTACTACGAACATTCAGTAGAATTAAAGTTCTAATATTTTAAGTCCACGTTTGTTCTAAATGCAGAATAACTATAACTGTCATGTCGTCATTTGCTGTGTTTTTCTTGACAGACACAAGTTTCCACACAGACGGGTTTTAAAGAAGTTCCTCATTTTTAGCTTTCAGATGCAAACCAAGATAACTTCTGTAAAGACTTCATTAGAATCTAGAGATCCTTCTTCATAACTGCTGTGTGTTTGAGCTGCAACTAAAAAGGTAAAAAGAAATACTTTTTATTCTATTCTTCAACTGAGATCAACATGTTGATTTCTGTGTTTAGTTTATACAAAGGTTATTGTTTAATTGTGGATTTTAGAGAATGGGAAATTTGATCAAACTAATCTTTAAATGATTGCTAATGTTTAGTGTTTAATTTTTTTTATATCTATGCAGTCAGAGGAAAAAAAATGCAAATTAATTAAAAACAGTAATGAAGAAATATTGTCTTCATTCTAAAAGATATTTGACTTAAATATCTTTTAGAAATGTGTTGGTTTTGATTTGGGAAGAACTTATTTCATCTTTTAAAAAGGAAATCAATACTTTTTTGGTAATGTGTAAATTAGGGTTTTTTTTGTCGAAGCAGCAAGTCAAATCTGAATCTTGTATTGTAGTGAAAGCACAACAAAATGAATAATAATGTTTTCTTGGTTATTTTTCAAAATGATAATTTTTTGCTTCTTTCTTGTTCTGCATATTTTTACTAATTTTGTCAGGTTTGAATTTATAATGAACTTCTTACTACTGTTGTTACTTAACCATGAATAATATTTTTTAGACAATTTTTGAAACTTAGAGAATTAATATATTTTAAAATACAAATGTTTTATTTAAATTCTGGTATTTGAAATTTAATAATCGCTTTTTTTCATAAGACTAAATACATCCAGATGACATTTTTAGATGTAACCTCAAAGTCACGATAGCTTTGTTTGTTGGCGAATGCCACAACACGTGGGATCAATGGCTTTCTGAATTCCGTTTTGCTGTTAACACTGCCCCCCGGGAAGACCCTAGCAGAGTTAGCCTTGGGTGGAAAAATTCATGAACCACTGCAGAAGCTCATACATAAACCACAGTAATAATAAAATGACAAAATGTGTGAGACATGGAATTGTTTTATGTTATTTTATACTGATTCATTGAAGTGTGATTTGCATCATTTCAGATGGCTAGAATTCAAACTATATTTACACTTATTATGGTCTGTCTGATGACGGGTGAGTGAATATTAAATTTGATTTATAAAAACACCAAAATCTTCATTTTCAACCTTTGTAACTTCTGTTTTGTTTGACATTTTTGACTAGAAAAGACAGATCTTAATCATTTATTCCTCATGTTGTTTTTAAACATTTTAACTTATTTTAAATAATTTAAATTATACATTTTGTTAATGTTAACTTTAGATTATTAAAACTGCTGTACTTTTTTCTCTATAAGGTTTGTTGTTTTCTCTTTCAGGTTTTCTGTGCGGAAAGAGAGAGTTTAACATCAAAATACCAGAGACTGTTGAGGTTCTGACCGGATCATGTTTGACCATCCCTTGTTCCTTTGAAATAAGAGAAGAACATGATAAGAATTTAAACAGAAGTTGTGAAGGGAAATGGGTATTTCCTAAAACTCAAATCTCAAAATTAACACCAGTTGATGAAATAGGAAATTTAACAGAGAAGAACTGCACTTCCACCTTCTTGAACCTGAATTCTGGTCATGCTGGTGATTCTCTATTCAGACTGGAATGTGACAATAAACTAAAATGGACTTTTACTATTCAGACTGTGACTGTTAAGTTCATAGGTAGGTTTGCATTATTGCACAAAAGTTTTAAAATGTAGTAAATTTTGCAATTGATCAATCTTAGAATTCAGACAACAAATAACCTCAAACTGTTTCTTCCTCCCAGATCTTCCTCCTCCACCGACTCTGACTCCATCAGCTCTGACAGTGAAGGAGGGAACCTCAGTCAGTCTGACGTGCTCGGCTCCAGCTTCCTGTCCGTCTCATCCTCCAACTCTGACATGGACGCCCAAACTGGCCGACAGTCAGGAGACACTGAAGGAGAACCGGGACCAAACCAAAGTCCAGATCTCTGTTCTGAACTTCACTGCTTCACACCTCCATCATGGAAAGAACATAACATGCACAGCTGTCTACTGGAAACATGGAAACTCTCATGTATCTGTTCATTCATCTCTAACATCTAATATTACATGTATGTTTGTCTGCTTTACATTTTTGAAATAAACACAACTATTTTTTTTTATTTTAATTGTGAAAATATTCATAATCTTAAGAATTTTTTTTTATTTTTAGATTCCCCTAAAGACACCAGAGTTTCCATCATTCCTTCTGGTCCAGTACCAGTAAACATGAATGTGAGTCTGACGTGTATCAGTGATGCTCGTCCTCCAGTAAAGAACTACAGCTGGTACAGAGCTGATGGAGAACAGGAGACTCTGATTGGACATGGAAGAGTTTTAAACATCACAACATCCATTAATAACAGAGATTATTTCTGTAAAGCTAGAAATGAACTGGGAACTGGACGATCTAACATCACTCACATAAATGTTCACTGTAAGTATGATCATGATCACTTTAATACCTTAAAATATTCTGTCATAATGTAATTTAAGTACTTACAGAGACAAACGTATTATTAGTTTTTGACTCTTAAATGTGTCTCTAAGAGACATTGTGTAGATTTTCTTGTTTTGGTAGTTGAACCATTCAAACTTGCTTAGTGGAGAAAACAAGTTTTTTTTTTTTTTTTTTTTGACAATAATATTTTACAAGAACATGCTTCTTTTGTGGAGTTGAATTAAACAAACGTAAAAAGAAACATCACAGTACAGATCCATAAAGTTTCTCCCTACAAGGATAAAAAAACAGTGTTAGTAGTCTGTATTACAACACTTAAATATTTGTCTTTTAATTTAACAGTGTTGATGTCTGACCTTCTGCTGTCGTTTCAGTTCCACCATGGATCCGTCCTTTATCTAATTGTTCAACAGCTGGAAACCAGATCAACTGTTCCTGTGAAACTGAGGGGAATCCTGCTCCCAATGTGACCTGGTCTTTGAATGAAAAAACATTTCATCAGTCTGAAACAACTGAAATCAACAAAGATTATCTAAACAAAACATATCTGAGGAGCAGCATCATTCTGAGTCTGTCACAGATAAACAATTTCACTACATTGATCTGCTCCAGCTCTAACTACCTGGGATCAACCAAACATCAGTTTAGTCTGAAAGACCTAAAGACTCCAGGTGAGTCAACTCTAAATACATCACAATAATTCAAACAAACAAAAAATGTTGGGTTTTTTTCATTTCAGGCAGAGTAAATTAACAATTTTTTAAGTATTAAGTTTAAAGCTTTTTGGTGATTGTTAAAATTGTTCTTCAATCGAAACTCTTAATTGAAAATCATGTTTTGCTTTAGAAAACTGAAGATTTTTTATTAACTATTACCTTATTGAGACATAATGAACTCCATGTCTGTAAAACGTCCTTGGAAAAAAGATGTATCAAATTAGACAATTTTCAAAGTACGTTTGTCCTACTCTTTTTTTCAATTTCATTACCTTTAAAATAGAATAATCCTTTATGCAAATTATCTGCTTCTCTTTTATAAATTACATTTTCAACTGGTAAACTATCTAAAGCAACAGATTTAACTTATAATATTTTTATAAGACTATTCTTTAATTGTTCACAAAAACATCATCTTAGCAAAATGGAAAACACCAGAGTGTCAGGGTGTGAAAGAATATTTATCATTTTTAATCCTGATTTCTGTTCCAGATGAAAAGCTGCTGCTTCTGATTATTCTACTAACTGTTGCTTTGCTGGTTCTCATGTGTGTGTTGCTGTTTGTCTTCAGGTTGGTGATCTTCTTTTACTTGGTGTTATTTTTGAGAAGTATGACAGTTTTTTTGTTAAATCTTTAGACTTGCAGAAAGTCACGCTCACAGACGCTCTTCTGTGTTTTCAGGTTCCTCGTTAGGCGTCATAAACTCAACACGGGTCCGTTAGCAGAGAGAAAAGAGGTACTTTGAAATGATCAATGTCCCTCACAGTTGACATTAACTTCATATTCAGTTTGTAGAGCTTGTGTCTTTAAAATCAACAACATTCAAAGCTAAACTGATTATTTTTATTTATTTAATGACTTCCTGATTCAGGTAACAGAAGAAGACAATATTTATGCCAACACCAGTGAGCTGGGAGAAGAAGAAGATGCTGCTCAGCCTCTAAATGACTCTCAGAGAACCAGTGATAACTCACCGAGTTCAGCTGCAACGGAAGAATCCAGTGTCAGCCCCGGAAATGATCAGGAAGATGTGACGTACTCCAGCGTCACTTTTAAAGCCAAAAGGAACAGAAAGGATGGAAAAAAATCTGGAGACTTTACGGCCTGTAAAAAGTCCTGTCCGACAGAGGAAAGGTTCGAGGTCGAGGACGCCGAGAAGAATTTTGTCCACAATGCCCTCGAGATGGGAACTGTGTACGCAGAGGTGGTGACAAAAAAGAAAGTGGAGTGTGAATACGCCTCAGTTCATTTTAAAACCAAGAAGACTAATGAGATGGTATAGAAACACAGGATACGTTAGGCCTCAAGTAGAACATTCCTCTGATACACAGGAGTAACTGATGGAATGAAATAGCTATAATCTGTTTTTTAATTTGTTTTAGATCAAGATTTCAACAACCATCAGTTTTAACCTGATCAAAAGCTTGGAAAACTAACGAAACATTGTCCTAAATTTTCTCATCGAAGTAGCTCCAAGAAACATAAAAAAAAAAAAAACATGTTTTTTAAATATCTGGAATCTGAATTTTATAAATGAATTAGAAAGTCATTATTAGAAAGAGGGTTGCACAGTGGTTAGCACCCTCTCTCCACGGTGAGAAGGCCCCGGTTTGAATACCAGCCTTTCCGTGTGGAGTTTGCATGTTCCTCCCGTGCATGCGTGCGTGAGGTTTTCTCCGGTTTCCTCCAAAAAAAAACATGTTTCAAGACTTATTTGACATCTCCAAATTGGCCCTAGTGAGTGTACGTGGTTGTGTGGCCCCGCAACAGACTGGTAACTTGTCCATGGCAAACCCTGAATTTGCTTAACAAGTAACTGGGATAGGCTCCAGCAACCCAGTGCCTCCTACAGGAATTAAGCAAATTAATTTATTATTTTTTAAAATCGGTCACATTTGAACTTCCAGAATTTCTAAGGAATTGCGACAATTGCTTTCAACAGAAGATGTTATATATTATATATGTGTATATTTTATATACACTTTTGCATGACTGCCTTTTTGCTTCTGTATCTAAGTGGAATTAAGCAAGAAAACCCAAGTGGTCAAATACCACAGAACTAACGTCACAACTTTAAATACAACCAAAAAAAATGTTCTCTATTTTTGATATCTAAATTGTCCAGACTCTGCTGGTTCTGCTTCCTTGCAGTAGAATTAACCATCATCTGGTCTTCTTGCTGGTTTTACTCCCTTTTAGGGTGAGCAGCTGCATTACAGTGTTGTTTACTGTAAATAGTCCACACCCTTCAATGCTATTTAATCTGCTTAAACCCAATCGGACTGTTAGAATCCTCTCTCTGAGGCTGCATGCAGCGTGGGAAGACTCCATTTTTCAGGAACCATTTTTGCAAACAAGCTCTGAAGAAAACGCTTCTGTAACATCCGCTCTCAAATGTGTGAGGTCACAGAGTTTTTCAAAGATCATATCTGTTGAATTCACACGTGTGTGATTCAAATGTCATCTTTAAACTTGTGAAATACTCTGCAGGAGACTTTTACTATAAATTTGAAGTTCGCTGTTAAATTTATGAGTTTTGTTTGGGTAGACGTTACCTTTGCTCTTGTAAATACATTTATAGTTTGACTTTGTGCTTGAGTTTGTTTGAAAATGTTTAAAGAACTTTTAAAGTTCTATTTTTTTTCTGCTCAGACACGTTTAATTTCACTGTAAAAAAATAAAAGAAAAATAATTTGACAAACGGTTTTTATTTCTTTTATTGTGCAGTTTTTTCAGCAGTATGTACTCAGTTTGATAATTATTCTTTTAATAGTTTTTGAATTAAATTCCCACGTTTAATTACAGTAATTAGCTTTGTCTGTTTTTAGCATTTTTGCTATGTAGTTTAATGTAACAAGGTATGGATGCTGTGATTTAGGAGCAGATCAGAAGTCTCCATTGGAAAAAGTCGTGACCTCAATCTGTGACCCCTATGTTAGAAAGCTGATCAAACCGGAGCTATCCAGACGATTGCTCAAATCACATGAGTTTAATTTTTGTTATTTTTAGAGATGAAACATTTTAGTTTGAATTTTCCTGCAACATGTTTGCCTACTTCCAACATTTATTAGACATTACATAAAAAGTCTCGACTGATGTTGAACTTACTGAATCAAAGTAACATGTTTAGGTGGGAAGAACCAACATTTTACATTTGATCTATTTCAGTCCTCTACATCTTCTGACTTAAGCAAAAGGAAGCTACATGTACTATATCTGCATGAGTTGAAAATGACTCAGACTGAGGTTTTTAATGTAAAATCTCAAGCGAAACTAAGTCCAGCAAAAATTTGAAGAAAAAACAAAATGGGCGTTTTAAGTTCCAATGCTTGAGTTTGAGTTCCAAGCTTTTCTTTGAATAGTTAGAATCTGTCTGTTCCTGCACTCGGTTAAGTTTACTCTATTGGTGACCTCTGTTGTCTTAACTACAACACACGGCACAAGTCCTAATGCAAAATCACAAGCAGACTTTCAGAGAGACAAATGACCTGAGGAGAGCACGTAATTCTGAAAAATCTTCCACCAAAACAAACAGTGCCTCATGGTCTTTTAACACTCTGTAATCTAGTATAAGAAAAGTAAAAGAAAAATAAAACCTATTATGAAAATAGAGTGACTGAATAATGATCTAAAATGCTTAAAATGGATTTGATTATAACAAATAAAAACCAATTAGCAAATTTCCTTTTTTTATTATTTTGCATGAAAGTTAGATCATAAGAAGGTTGGGGTGAGAATTTTAACACCTTTATGTCAGTAACTCACAACATACTGTTATATCCAAGAATCAACTTAATTTAGCATCATATGGAACAATAAAAACCTTGAAGAATAAGTTTATATGAAAGGATTCAAATAAATCTAAAAAAAATTTACTTAAACCTAATTTTCACTTTTTTTATTTTAAAAACTGTCCAATTTTGATCACAAGCATTTGAAATTTGATGTCCCATAATTTTAATTGTCACATGAGAAAGGCTGTAGTGAAAACAAAACAAAACTTAAGAATGCAGTATTTACTTTTACTTACATGTTTTACCGCTGTCATTACAGTTCCTCCAAAGATTTAGCCTGTAACTAGTCGCTCAAAAACTGAAGTCCAAGTCAAACGGTTCTGTGTAACTGAAGGGAATCCCTCTTCTACTTTATTCTGGTTTCTGGGTGGCTTACAAGTCAATGAATCTGAAAATCTCAAAGTCAGAACAAAATCTCAAAGCTACACAAATCTGAGAAGCATCATCACTGTGACTCAACCACAGGGAGGAAATCCATCCACTCAGCTTAGCTTTTGTGTCAACTCTTTAGGATCAGCCAATCAACAGTTTCTGCTGAAAGATTCACCTGAACAAGGTTTGTCTGTGAACTTTATTTCAACAAAGCAAGTCAGCTTCCTCCATCCAACCCTCTGCATCCTTTACTCTAACACTATATTCCATCATATCTTCTAGCTCCTCCTCCTTTTGAAGGAATCACAATATCTATTGATGAGGGTCCTCCAAAATCTCTTATAGAGCAGTCACACAGCGGTTGAAGTGCAAGTCATCCAGATAGAAGCTAACTCTTTAGCATTCTCTCCTCTAACCTCAGACAACAAACAACTCCATTGATTAATTGAGTCTTCAACATTTTTTATTGGTTGAAAGGGAGTGGAAGCGGGTTTTACCAAATGTAGGGAGGTGGAAGGCCCCGCCCTGACGAGCGTCTGACAGAATGCAAAGCAGTTGAGTTTTGACCGACTTGAAGCGCCTGGATAAAACTGAGAATGAATTATAGCAGGGGGGGTTGGGGGTGGGGGTGGGGGGGGGTGGGTGGGGGGTGATTGTTGAGTATTGAGTTTTGACACAAACAGAGTAGTAGAAAAGCTTCTGATAGAAAGATATTGGTAACAACACTTCTGAGTGACTTCCTCATTTTAATCAAACTTCTCATCAGCATCTAAACATGTGTCTCAGTTTAGAGGAAATTTACTATGCACTTTATAAAAATGTACGGCATGTTACAGAAACCTCCCTGTGATGGACTGAAGACCTTTTCGGAGCCACAGTGAGTCTGAGGTGATCGGCTCATGTTCCTGTCGGACATGAACGCCTAAACTGGACAGTCAGGAGACACTGAAGGAGAACCAGGATCAAAGCAAAGTCCACATCTCTGTTCTTGACTTCACTCCTCCGTCATAGAAAGAACATTTTGTTCAAAGCTGACGACAGGAAACAAGATGGAAGCTTTGAAACACGTGTCCACACACATTTAGAAGCTGATGTAAATGTTAAACTTGAATGTTTTCTGATAATCCATTGAGAGAACATTATTTAAAGAAAGAAAAACTTCTTTAACACTTTCAATCTGACATTAAGAAAGAATGTTTTTTTCTTTAAAAATATTAAACGGTTTTAACCATTTGCTGTTTGAAAATTTGATATCTTGTTTATACTATATCTTTTTGTAACATTTTATAACAAGCAAACAAAAGAATATCACTGTTATAAATGTTTAAATTATTATTGTTTCAGTTTTCTTTAAAAATAAATTCATTATTAAGCAAAGAGAATTACAAACCTCATAATCTAAAAGAGTTCTGTTCATTTCAGGTTTCTACAACAGAGAAAAGAAGAAGGTTAGCTTTACGTTACAACCAAACGAGACGAAACATTTAAATGTTGCTCAACTTGTGGCTAAGTTAAGCAAACATTCATGACCAGCAAGATTCTGGTGGTCAAAAAGAGCCAGTAAAAGATATGTGAAGAAAAACACAAACTCAATTTATTTCAGCGCAAAAGCAAGTAAATAACAAATGTTGAATCCCTCAGCAGTCCATTTGACAAAAAGAGAGACATTAAAAAGGGTTTTAACAAGTCAGCAGCACTTCTGTTTGTGCAGAGAGAAAGAGTGAGTTAAAAATACGTTTAAGAGAATAAAGTTTAAGGTTATTAAAGGTTTTATTTAAGGTTTTATTTAAAACAGACTCACAGTTGATCAGTCAGGTGCAATGAAATTTAGTGACAATGAAAAAGTTGTTCTACAAAAATTTGGTTATAAACATAAACATTCATCCAAGTTTTTGAACTCTTGTGAGTGGAATAACTGTAAAACAGTCTCCACAAGACTTTTATTTTGAAGGATAACTTTTGGTTCTCTTTACAACAAACTGAAAATTGATCATAAAATTCTGTGAACATTCAGGGAACTTGGAGACGTTTTTTAAGTCCACCGCAGCTCGAAATCCAGAACAACTAGAACTGACTCTTCCTCTGAGATGAACTGAACTCATGTCTTTATTTGGTGTTTGTTCTTGACAGAAAGTCAAACGTTTGTGGTTAAAAAGCGTCTTTAAATTAGCATATGTGCACGTTTTAGAGCAGTTCTGCTTTCAAACGAGGTTAACTTCTGTAAAGACTTCACTAGAATCTAGAGATCATTTTCCATCACTGCTGCGTTTGAGCTGCAACAAAAAAGGTAAGAAGAAATACATTTTTACTCTATTCTTCAACTGTGATCGACATGTTGATTTCTGTGTGGAGTTTCTTCATTTTGTACAAAGGTTGTTGTTTGTTGTGGATTTTGGAGAATGTTAAATTTATCACAAAGTGTGATACAATTGGTCTTTAATGTATTCATAATTTTAGTGTTTGATATGTTTTAGAGATAACTAATATATCTGAGCATTCAGTGTAAATACTACAACATAATTAAAAACAAACATTTAGAAATATCCTCTTTATTGAAAATCTGCCTTTAATTCAAACATAAGAATCATTTGTTGATTTTGCTTTGATTTTTGGAAATTGTGACAAATGTATTTAATCCTTTAAAGGGAAATAAATATGTTTTTCCTGTAGTGTGAAACAAATTATTCTTTACTGAAGCAGAAAGTAAAATCTTAATCACTAATATGAAAAACGAACAGAACAATAAGTAATGGTGTTTTAGTAATTTAAAAAATTATTATTTTTTGCTTCTTTATTATTCTGGATATTTTTACTGTTTTTGTTTACTGTATTCATGTTTACATTCACAGTGACATTTTTACTTCTGTTTTACTTCAGCATTAATTTTATTTATTGTTATTTTTGTATGGCAATTTTGAAACTTTTTTTCAAATATTAACATATTTTAAGATACAAATGTTTTCTTAAATTAAGGCATTTGAGATTTAATAATCACTTTTTTTCATAAGATTTATAAAATGTATCAATGTTACATTTTTAAATGCAACATCAGTCGCCTTTTTGTAACTATAAAATTACAATATAAGTGATACAATTATTTGTTATGTTATTCTATACTGACTCATTAAATTGTGATTTACATGATTGCAGATGGTTGGAATTCAAACTGTTGCACTTATTATGGTCTGTCTGCTGACGGGTGAGTGAACATTAAATTTGATTTATGACACCAAAATCTTCATTTAAATAAGTGATATATTAATTGACATTTTTAAAACATATTTGACTAGAATAGACAAACTTAAGGATTTATTCTTCATGTTGTTTTAAAACATTTTAACTGATTTAAAATAATGTAAATTATACATTTTGTTAATGTGAACCTTTAGATTATTAAAACTGCTGTACTTTTTTCTCTATAAGGTTTGTTATTTTCTCTTTCAGGTTTTCTGTGCGGAGAGACTAAGAGAGAGTTTAACATCAAAATACCAAAGACTGTTGAGGTTCTGACTGGATCATGTTTGACCATCCCTTGTTCCTTTGAAATAAAAGAAGAATATGATGAGAATTTAAACAGAAATTGTGAAGGAAAATGGGTATTTCCTCATAAACTAACCCCAAAATTAACACCAGTTGATGAAATGGGAGATTTAACAGAGAAGAACTGCACTTCCACCGTCTTTAACCTGAATTCTGGTCATGCTGGTGATTCTCAATTCAAACTGGAATGTGACAATAAACTAAAATGGACTTTTACTGATCTGACTGTGACTGTTAAGGTCATAGGTAAGTTTAAGTTATTTAAAAAAATATTTGAAATGTAGTCAATTTTGTAATTGACCAATCTTAGAATTCAGACAACAAATAACCTCAAACTGTTTCTTCCTCCCAGATCTTCCTCCTTCACCGACTCTGACTCCATCAGCTCTGACAGTGAAGGAGGGAACCTCAGTCAGTCTGACGTGCTCGGCTCCAGCTTCCTGTCCGTCTCATCCTCCAACTCTGACATGGACGCCCAAACTGGCCGACAGTCAGGAGACACTGAAGGAGAACCAGAACCAAACCAAAGTCCAGATCTCTGTTCTGAACTTCACTGCTTCACACCTCCATCATGGAAAGAACATAACATGCACAGCTGTCTACTGGAAACATGGAAACTCTCATGTATCTGTTCATTCATCTCTAACAGCTGATATTACATGTATGTTTGTCTGCTTTATATATTATTTATTAGACATAAATAGAACAATTGCATTTCAACAATTCAATAACGTCAATATTTATAATCTTAAAATACTCCTAAATATTTTTTTTAGATTCCCCTAAAGTCACCAGAGTTTCCGTCATTCCTCCTGGTCCAGTACCAGTAAACATGAGTGTGAGTCTGACGTGTATCAGTGATGCTCGTCCTCCAGTAAAGAACTACAGCTGGTACAGAGCTGATGGAGAACAGGAGACTCTGATTGGACATGGAAGAGTTTTAAACATCACAACATCCATTAATAACAGAGATTATTTCTGTAAAGCTAGAAATGAACTGGGAACTGGACGATCTAACATCACTCACATAAATGTTCTATGTAAGTATCATCATGATCACTTTAATACTCCTAACTAAATATTGTCATCATTTGTCCTTAAACTCTTTAAATGAACAATAGAAACAAACTTACTGGGAATTTGATGCTGTTTTCCTAATATATTATCAAGAGACTTTTTAGGTTTTTAGCTTTTGTAAGTGAATCATTTAAACATCAATAATAAAGATAAGATTTATACATTCTGCCTCTGTGTACTTGAATGAGGAAAAAATAAAAAAAAACATTTGGATTTCAAATGTATTTTTCTATGTTAATTACAATTTCTGTTTCAGTTGAAGTGTCGCTGCATGTGATTCTCCATTTAACTGTTGTTTCCCTGGCGTCTTTGTTCGTGCTGCTGTTTGTCATCAGTGTAGTGATAATTATCTGTCCACTAGGTGGTGTCGGGTTCAGCTTTGACAGTATTTAGGCACAGAAGAAGAACTCTGCACGGCTGTCATTCACTATGATTTAATGAGCATATGGCCAGGTGGCGTGAACATGGAAAATAAAAGAAACTTAAATTGAAGATCATCGTTTTCTCCTTTATGCTTCTACAAGAAACATAACATGGTACCAGGAGTGCCCTCCAAGCAGCAATGGAAAGTGTGAAGCCGCCAGAAGCTGTGCGTTGGAGTGGAAATGTGGACTGTGAGTGGAGATCGTTCAAGCAGCGTTTCCTGCTGTATCTTCAGGCCATCGGACTGGATGCTAAGCCTGATGCGCGGAAGATTGCTCTGCTGCTCACTGTCGCCGGACCACAGGCTGTGGACGTCTTCAACACGTTCGTCTTTGTTGACGCCGGAGATAGAGATAAGTTTGACGCCGTACTGCTGAAGTTTGATGAACACTGTTCTCCGAAGAAAAATGAAACTTATGAGCGGTATGTGTTCCGTTCACGTCTGCAGCAGCTCACGGAGAGCTTTGATGCTTTCGTCACAGACTTAAAGTTGAAAGCAAGAACGTGCAATTTTGGCGTGCTTCAGGATTCGATGATCCGTGACCAGGTTGTGTTTGGAGTCAAGGACCGGAAGGTGCGCGAGAGGCTGCTTCGAGAGACGGACC
Source organism: Oryzias javanicus (assembly GCA_003999625.1). Taxonomy (NCBI): domain Eukaryota; kingdom Metazoa; phylum Chordata; class Actinopteri; order Beloniformes; family Adrianichthyidae; genus Oryzias; species Oryzias javanicus. Next base: position 26,873,969 of record CM012452.1, on the reverse strand, counting down.
TCACGTTGGCGGACGCTGTGAAGATCTGTCAGGCTGGAGAGCTGGCCCTTCAGCACGCAAAGACGTTCTCCGACGGCCCCGGAGACGCGACGCCGGATGGCGCAGCGGTGGCCGTGGTGTCGAAGCGGAGGGACAAGCGCCGCGCCGCGCCGCGGGAGGACAGCAGACTGACTCAAACACGTTCAAGTGTAAAAGGTGTGGAACCGAGCATTCGCCAAAGCAATGTCCGGCTTTTGGAAAGATCTGCATCAAATGTAAAGGACGGAATCACTTTGCAAAGCAATGTTTTACGAAGTTGCAGAGCGACAAGGGGCGTGTGAGGACCGTGGAGGAGACATCCCTCTGTGACACATTCTTTGTGGGAATGGTGATGGAGGAGGAGAGCACGTCTGTGGCTGCAGCGCAAGAAAAAGTTCATGCTGTTGAACAAGATAAGTGGACCGTTCCTTTGCGAGTTAACGGTGCAGTCGTCAACTTTAGGCTGGACACCGGAGCGAAAGCAAATTTAGTGAATGAAAAGGACCTCAGACAAATGAAGGTAAAACCACACATACAGCCAAATCACATGTCTCTTAAAGCCTACAATGGACAGCCTATTGTTACCAATGGAAAGTGTAATCTAACAGTCAAAGTTAAAGGAAAAGAACACAAGTTGACATTTGTAGTTGTTCCTGATGGACATGATTCACTTCTAGGGGAAACAGCTTGTGAAAGACTGGGACTGGTTAAAGATGTACCTAATAAATGACTCTGGGTCTGACAATATTCCATCTATTTTGGAGAAATATTCAGAAGTCTTTAAAGGATTTGGTTCTTTGCCTTACACATATGAAATACAACTAAAAGATGACGCAACACCTGTAGTTCATGCTCCAAGAAGGGTTCCCACGCCATTAAGAGACAAACTCAAAAATGAACTTGACCGCATGGTCTCAATGGGTGTGATAAAGAAAGTGGAGGAGCCGACTGAGTGGGTGAACTCCATGGTGGTTGTTAAAAAACCCAATGGTGATCTTCGTGTGTGTATGGACCCTAAAGATCTTAATGCTCATATTAAAAGACAGCATTACCAACTCCCAACCAGAGATGAAATCATCAGTGAGATGGTGGATGCAAAATTCTTCAGCAAGTTAGATGCATCTCAGGGATTTTGGCAGATAAAACTCCATGAAACTAGCACAAAGTACTGTACCTTCAACACGCCTTTTGGCAGATACTGCTTCCTCAGAATGCCTTTTGGCATCTCTTCTGCTCCAGAAGTTTTCACAGAACAATGGAGCAAATAATTGAGGGATTGATGGATGGAGTTCGTGTGTACGTGGATGACATTGTTTTATGGGGCTCCACAGTGGATCAACACAATGAAAGACTCAAAAAGGTTCTTGAACGTATTAAAAAGTCAGGACTTAAACTGAACAAAGCAAAATGTCAGTTTGGTGTACCAGAAATAACATTTCTTGGAGATAAGCTGTCTAGTACTGGTGTGAAACCAGATAAAGATAAAGTGAAAGCTATTCTAGACATGCCACGACCAGAAGACAAAAAAGGCCTTTTAAGGTTCTTGGGGATGATCAATTTCCTTGGAAAGTTTATACCAAACTTGTCCTCAAAAACCATGAATCTGAGATTGTTGCTACATAAGGACTCTGAGTACATCTGGACTGAGTCTCACGAGAGAGAGTGGGAGGGTTTAAAAGCCTCTTTGACAACAGAACCAGTGCTTGCATATTTTGATCCATCAAAGAAAACAAAGATCTCCACAGATTCCTCCAAAGATGGGATTGGAGCTGTGTTACTACAGGCTCAAGGGGACAACTGGAGACCTGTCGCCTATGCTTCGAGAACAATGACTCCCACAGAGTGTCGTTATGCACAAATAGAAAAAGAATGTCTGGGCTTGGTGTTTGGATTTGAAAAGTTTCACAGTTTTGTTTATGGTTTACCAACTTTTGTTGCAGAGACAGATCACAAGCCATTAATTGCCATCATAAAGAAGAATCTCTGTGAGATGTCGCCGAGAATCCAAAGACTGATGATGAAGCTGCAGAGATATGATTTTGATCTGCTCTATACTCCAGGTAAACACCTTGTTTTTGGTGATGCCCTTTCTAGAGCGACGACACAAAATCCAAGTAGTGAGGACGGTTTAACTGAAGCTGATGTGACTCTTCATGTGGACCTCATCGCTCAGACGTTGCCGATGTCTGACCTGAAATCCAAACAGATAGCGGCTGAGACTGAAAAAGATTGCTCTCTTCAGGAAGTCGTTAAGTGCATAAGAGACGGCTGGCCGAAGGGTGAATGTCCAGAGTATTTCAATATTCGGGCTGAGTTGAGTTTTGTTAATGGACTGCTGCTCAGGAACAACAGAGTTGTCATTCCTCAGTCTTTGAGACCAGAAATGCTGCGGAGACTCCATGAGGGTCATCTGGGCATAGAGAAATGTAGAAGACGAGCAAGAACAGCTGTCTATTGGCCAGGGATAAATGCTGACATTGACAGGATGGTGTCGAGCTGTGAGACGTGTCTGAAGTATCACTCTAAACAAATGAAAGAACCTATGATTTTAACAGAGTTACCAATGGAGCCATGGCAGAACTGGGATGTGGGATGGAAGAACATTGCTTTTATTGATTTTTTTCAAGCTATCCGAAATTACTTTACTGTCTAACATGTCTGCTGCCTGTGTTATCATGCACATGAAGACTATATTTGCAAGGCATGGGATTCCTCAGATTGTGTTCAGTGACAATGGACCTTGTTATAGTTGCAGTGACTTTAAACATTTTTCAGAAGTGTATGATTTCCAACATCTGACCTCCAGCCCCCTGTTCCCGCAGTCTAATGGGAAGGCAGAAAAGGGAGTTCAGATAGTAAAGAGGTTGCTTCAGAAAGCAAAAGACAGTGGAAGTGATCCTTATCTTGCTCTGCTGAGTTACCGAGCCTCACCGTTAGAACATGGGAAATCACCTGCTGAGCTTCTGATGGGGAGAACTTTGAGGACCACGCTTCCCTATGTTGCACCGAAACAGCGACTTAAGACACAAAGGAGCAGAATGCAGCTTTTGCAACACAGACAAAAGTTCCACTATGACAAATCTTCCAGACCGTTGGAGCCACTAAGAAAGGATGACACTGTGAGATTACAGGATGCAAACATCTGGAAAGATAGAGCCACTGTCTTGGAAGAAGTTGGTCCGAGGTCGTACAACGTTAAAACTGAAGATGGGGTGGTATTGAGGAGAAATCGAAGGAGTTTGCTGAAAACACAGGTAACTTCTGACCTTCCAGAGTGTCATTCTATGCCAGTTGAAATGTCACCACCAGATCCAGAGAACAATGAATCACTTGGACAGAAACAAGCATCTCCTGTTGTGCTGCGAAGATCTGCAAGGACTGTTAGACCACCAGACAGACTTGTCCTGTGAAATGTGATGTGAAAAAAAAAAAAAAAAAATGTTTTTTTGTACTGCTCTTGATGGTATTCTGTCTTATTGCTTGTGGGGATTTTGTTAATGTTTGTAGCACTTAAAGAAAAGGAGGATGTAGTGATAATTATCTGTCCACTAGGTGGTGTCGGGTTCAGCTTTGACAGTATTTAGGCACAGAAGAAGAACTCTGCACGGCTGTCATTCACTATGATTTAATGAGCATATGGCCAGGTGGCGTGAACATGGAAAATAAAAGAAACTTAAATTGAAGATCATCGTTTTCTCCTTTATGCTTCTACAAGAAACATAACAATCAGGTTAGTAAACTTCCTTTATTTTGGTCTCATGTTGGAGAATGTGACTAGATACTCTCTATCTTACATGTGATTAGAACACATTTAAACCTTTAAGACATTTTTTATATCAGTAATCTGACCAAATTTTAAACTATTTTAACAACTTATTTCTAATAATTCTCAGCACAATCTTACCAGTTTGGATTATCAATTGGTCAATTATTGAGTTTTACTTTATATGCAGCTTCAATTCTACGATTAACAGGTGGTCGTTTACATGACAGATGATCTGCTGTGTTTTCAGGTTTCTCTACAAGTGCCATAAACTCAAGAACCAGATGACGAACACGGGTCAACATCCACTGGCAGAGAGAAATGAGGTTCTTTGGAATAAACTCTGTGCTTTATAGTTTACACTGTCATTGATGTTTTTTGATTATATTCATTTATTTATTTTTTTCTGATGTAGGAAGCAGAAGAAGAGAAGATCAATTCCAACACCAGTGAGCTGTGAGAAGATGATGCTCATTCTCTAAATGTCTCCTTGCTCCAGAGTGAACCGTCCATTCAGCTCCTGGTTACTGTGTGTCTCAAATGAGATGGTTGTGAATTCTGTTTATTTTTAGAATCTATTGTTTTTAAGCCTATTTTTTTTCATTCAAAAGAAATTTCTTGGCATTCAGCAGCTGTGTTTTTGGCTGGCCTTTGAGCTGTTTGTTTTCCTCTTTTTTAATGCAAGACAATAAAATAAACTTTGAATTTTAACAATTGCATTTTCTCTAAGTCCACTTCTCTGTAATGTATTATGAAAGTCTTCTCTTTTTTTCTTCTGAAAAATACATGCACTATTAAGCTAAGGGAGTTAAAACCTCATAACCTAATAGTCTTTAACTACATCTTTAAATCATTTAAAATAATAATATAAAATATTAATAATATTTAAGAACAAAATCAAATACATAAAAAAGCAAAAATTTAATAATATAAATATCAATAATAATATATTTTAATACATCTTGAATGCTGATGACACAAGTATAGTGTGCACAGGAAAAATCTCAAGGAAGTAATAAAAACTGTCAACTCAGAATCAAAGAAATTAAAACAATGGTTTGATATAAACTCTCAATCAATGACAACAAAAAAATACAAGATTTTTGGAAATGGTCATATCCCTGCAGATTTGAAAATTGAAATTTCAATAGACAAATACGTGATAGAAAGAGTAACTGAAAGCGAGTTCCTCAGAGTCATCATGGACCACAAAATAAACTGGAAGCCACAAATAAAACAAGGCAGAACCAAAATTGCCAAAAGAATAGCAGTGTTGGGCAAAATACTTCAAACACTCACTTATAAAGCACGCCTGCTAATATTCTCATCAATAATATTAGCATATTTAAAGTACAGTTGATTGATTGATTGATTGATTGGTTGATTGGTTTGATTGGTTTATTTCAAGCACAGTGTTGAAGTTCTGGGAAATACTTCCAACAAACTTACAATCTCTGTACATTTTACAAAAAAAAGCTATTCGAATAGTTCATGGTGTGGATTATGGAACACATACGACCCCAGTGTTTTTAAAGTCTGGTTTTTAAAAACTATGGGAACTAGTTACGCTTAAAACAGCACTCTGTTGTGTCCTATGTTCATGTATACTCCAAGCCACTAGGAGGTGCTAGAGGATAGGGGTCTGGGGGAGAGATGGAGAGAGGAGAGGAAAGGATGACGATGCAAATGGAGATCTGTTGTTGAACCTTCATAAAGCGAATGATAAGTAAATACATTCGTCTTCTTACGCCTCGAACATTTCACGCTTATTATGTTTAAATCCAGAAACAACTTACTTCCATGAAACATACAACAGACGTTCAAGGACAGAGATGGCGGTTACGATTTAAGAAACCAGCTGAATTAGAAACCTTGTACAACAAAAAAAAAATGTGCCAATGGAGTGGATTTATGGAATGGGTAGAACAAAGGTTTAAAACAAAGCAAAAGTTTATATTTATTTGAATAAATGCACAAGATATCACTGCTGAATTTTTACAAGAACTGATATGATCATTATAAACACACAAAAATGTCATTGTACATACGTTTACATCAGAAGGTAATTTGAAGTGTTTTTGAGAAAAAAACAAAAAAAAGGGGTGGGACCACACAAGACTTTTCTCACTCCTTTTCAAGCACATTGTTTACTTCACTTATATATTTTTTATTTTTTGTATTTTTACTTTTAAATTCTTATGTTTATTTTTATTTTGTGTTTGAAACAAAATAAATAAATAAAAAAAAAAAAAGAGTTGTGTTAATGCACATTTCTCTTGCAGAGAAAAGCAGAAGATTAGCTTCACATGACAATGAGATGAAACAGTCAAATGTTGCTCAACTTGTGGCGAAGTTAAAAAAAATCACTAATGACCAGCAAGATTCTGGTGCTCATTAAAAGAGTCAGAAAAAGAAATTTCAATCACTTTTAATGAAAAAACAACAAAATAATATTTAGAAATGAATCCCTCAGCGGTTGATTTTAAAAGATGTACTGTGAAAACAAGTTGAGTGTTTTAAGATGTGCTGGTTTTAGCACATTTGTGCAGAAAGGAGTTTATTTATCTCATAAAAACACATTTTATGACAATAAAATTCAAGGTTTTTGTCCCAGAAGTCTCAAAAAGTTTAGCACAGTGGTGTAGTGGTTGACTCTGTTGCCTCAAAGCAAAAGGACCAGGTTCAAATGTCGTCGGGTCATTTCTGTGTGGAGTTTTCATGTTCTCCTGGTGCATATGTGGGTTTTCTCTGGGTCATAGGTTAACTGGTTACTCTCCATTGTCCTGTAGATGTGACTGTCAGTGTGTGAACATGCCACAGATTAGTACACGCGTGTACTGAGAACGACCCCAAATATTGAGGTAAATATGTGCCAAAATATCCAAGTGTAAATGTTACACCCCGCTAGGGGAAAAGGTGCAACATATAGGAAAAAAAAAAGAAACCGGGAGGGATTAAATAAGAGTGGCAGCTGGGCTGTTTATTACAATGGTTTTTAAACCAACCCCAACATATGAGAAACACAACACAACAAAAGTAAACTATAAAGAAAGGAGCATCATGTTAAGCGTAATAATAAACTCAGAGACTCAGGCTTTTCTGCTAAAGGGTAATAACGGAAATACAACACAAACAGGTTTACCAAAAGACAGTTCACAAAGCAAGTAAACACAACTAAAGTCCAACTGTCCAGGCAAAACTCAAAACTAAGATACAAGGAAGGGGCAACACCAGGCAGGACAGGCTTGTCTATAAGCTGAGGCCGACAACAGGGGCAAGCGGAAGAAACGGATTCCCACTGGAATTTCAGACGCTGCCTCATCCAGGTTGGGATACTCCTTTTATATCCTCCTTTCCCAGCCTGGTAATTGGTGAAGGTGCGTGGAGGGAGGAGAGATGGTTTTCTTGGAGGGAGGAAGAGCCTACAGCAGACACCGACTGCATCCCAAGGAGGCTGCAGACAAACTAAACAAACATACATACATACACACACAGATACACACACCATACCAAGCCAGGGGCCATAACAGCGGCGCTAATTTAACTTGAATATCAGCCAGTGCGATTCTGAGCTCCATCAAATCGGCTTCAAAACTTTTCTTCGGTGCCATGTTCAACTCTCCTCGTTGCGGTGTCTGGTTTGCAGTGGCTCGGTGATTAAAGTCGCTTGTGAGCAACTTTAAGAGAAGAAAGTAGAGGAGAGTTGGAGACGCGCGCCTGCTGCTACTCGTGACCCGGAACCGGAAAAAAGTAGGGATGCAACAATATTTAATGTAAAACCGTTCAATACACGTTTTTCATTTTTCATTTTTCACAGTACGCATTTTATTTATTCAGCACCAGTCTAAGGTGTCTTAAGGGTTTCCGCTGCAAAATATATTGTTGCATCCCTAATATATACATATATATGTAAAAACAAGCTGTTCTATTCCTGTGTTTCTATGCCATCTTATTAGTCTTGGTTTTAAAATGAACTGAGGCGTATTCACACTCCACTTTCTTTTTTGGCACCACCTCTGCGTACACAGTTCCCATCTCGAGGGCATTGTGGACAAAATCTTTCCCGGCGTCCTCGACCACGAACCTTTCCTCTGTCGGACAAGACTTTTTACAGGCGGTAAAGTCTCCAGATTTTTTTCCATCCTTTCTGTTCCTTTTGGCTTTAAAATTGATGCTGGAGTACGTCACATCTTCCTGATCATTTCCGGGGCTGACACTGGATCCTTCAGTTGCAGCTGAACTCGGTGAGTTATCACTGGTTCTCTGAGAGCCATTTAGAGGCTGAGCAGCGTCTTCTTCTCCCAGCTCATTTTTGTTGGCATAAATGTTGTCTTCTTCTGTTTCCTGCATCAGAAAATCATTAAATAAATACAAATAATCAGTTCTGTCTGAATGCAGCTGAATTTAAACATATAACTTCCAGAAGCTGATCAGGAAGTTAATGTGAACTATGAAGCGAGGAGTTCATTTCAAAGTACCTCATCTCTCTCTTCCAATGGACCCTTGTTGAGTTTATGGCGTTTATTGATGAACCTGGAAACACAGCAGAGCATCTGTGAGCATGACTTTCTGTTAAAGAATTAAGCTGCACAGAAACAAGCAACTGAATGACAAATACATTTTTTTAGTGTTTCTAACAGAATGCATGTGTTTGTCATGTTCCCAATCAAGCCAGACACTCCTAAAACTAAGCATTAACCCCTGTGCTATCTTACGGGGTCTAGATGACCCAAGCCTCAAACTGATGTGTTATCCATTCCATGAAATGTGGAAGAAGGTGGACAGGATTTCATGTCCTCCATGGACACCAGTGAAAATTCAAAATCATTGGGAAATAAAAAGTTCAGCAGTTGGGAGTGGGGTCCAGATTACCCCAAGCCCAACGTCAACATACCTAGAATAGCACAAGGGTTAAAAGTCTGGTAGGGGCTAAATGCCAGCAAAGAGTTATTAATGCTATCTCATTCCCCAAACATGAGACCAATGTGAAGGAAAATCACCAACCTGATGACAAACAGCAACACACACATGAGAACCAGCAAAGCAACAGTTAGTGGAATAATCAGAAGCAGCGGCTTTTCATCTGAAACAGAAATTGAGGTCAAAATTGAAAAATATTCTTTCACATCCTGAGACTGTTCTTTTATCGATGAAAGAATATTATTATATTTCCATTGTTGGTCAGTTAAAGTTTCTTAAAAATATATATAACAAGCATAGATTTTTGGTTTTACAGATATAGGCTTCATTATGTCTTGATAAGTTAACAGTTAATTAAAATCAACATATTTCTGCAGCAAAAAATGACTTTCAATTAAGAATTTCTCTTGAAAAAATATAGAACCATTAGACTTATGTGGTATTAAGGTAATACCATACATACACTATCTCCTACTACTAAAAAATATAAAAATAAAATATATTTAAATGTTCACTAAAACTTTTTGTAGTTTTAAATTTGCACTTCTAAAAAAATGTTTTATATGAAATAATTTACTGGGGACTTTTGTCGTCATGTGATGCTGGTACTTTATAGTTCAGAAGTGTGACAGGCGCACGAGCACGTGACAGGAAGAGAGATGGCAAGCTGTGCACCAGTGACTTAGTGTCAAAAAAGAACACAACTTCCACAGTTAAGGAGTAAAATATCGGAAATTTAGGACAAATATTTCCCGTTCAGAGTTTATGGGCATTTACTTTCACTTTCCATAAACATGCTGCTATTTCAAGTCAAGTCAGTTATCTTTATTTAATTAATGTGTTCTTGTTAATGATGCCTCATTAAAAATGCTTTGTTAATTTGATCCCATTTACTTTTAATAATAATAATATATATAATATATTTGTTCCATTACCTAAAAAGGGTTAATCCAACCATTTCATGTTATTATTGTTTTAATAATTGTTTGGGTTTCTGTTTGGTAATGTCACTTAATTGGTGCTTAGGAAGTTCTTTATTAGTCGAGGTAAGACCGTAGGCCGAGGTAAAATGTGGAGGAATATTGAGGGTATTAAAATTTGAATACTGCACAAGCCTGATTACAATATCTAGTGTTTAATTGTTGTCTCAATGTTTAATTTTTTACGTAAAAAATAGGATATTTGCTCTGTCTGAGGGAAAACGCATTTTTCTCATAAATGTTTTTTAATGTTATTTTTTATTTTATTTTTTTCAGATAAAAGAAAACAGAGAAAAAACTTTGTGGATCCGTGCTGTGATATTTGTCTCTTTAAGGTCCACAAAAACAGCATGTTTAAGTCAGCTATTATTATTATGAAAACGTTCCACTTCAAAGTGATGTTTCAGTGATTCACCTACAAATCTAGAAAGCTAAAATGTCCTTTGATGAAATATATTTGGGAAACAGCATCAAACTAACAATTTTGTTTATATTGTTCATATGATAAAGGGAAAAAAATAACAGAATATTTAACTGTAAGTGATCATGATGATACTTACATAGAACATTTATGTGAATGTTAGATCGTCCAGTTCCCAGTTCATTTCCAGCTTTACAGAAATAATCTCTGTTTTTAATGGATGTTGTGATGTTTAAAACTCTTCCATGTCCAATCAGAGTCTCCTGTTCTCCATCAGCTCTGTACCAGCTGTAGTTCTTTACTGGAGGACGAGCATCACTGATACACGTCAGACTCACACTCATGTTTACTGGTACTGGACCAGAAGGAATGATGGAAACTCTGGTGTCTTTAGGGGAATCTAAAAATAAATATTTAGGAGTATATTAAGATTATAAATATTGACATTATTGAATTGTTGAAATGCAATTGTTGTATTTATGTCTAATAAATAATATATAAAGCAGACAAACATACATGTAATTTCAGCTGTTAGAGATGAATGAACAGATACACGAGAGTTTCCATGTTTCCAGTAGACAGCTGTGCATGTTATGTTCTTTCCATGATGGAGGTGTGAAGCAGTGAAGTTCAGAACAGAGATCTGGACTTTGGTTTGGTCCTGGTTCTCCTTCAGTGTCTCCTGACTGTCGGCCAGTTTGGGCGTCCATGTCAGAGTTGGAGGATGAGACGGACAGGAAGCTGGAGCCGAGCACGTCAGACTGACTGAGGTTCCCTCCTTCACTGTCAGAGCTGATGGAGTCAGAGTCGGTGGAGGAGGAAGATCTGGGAGGAAGAAACAGTTTGAGGTTATTTGTTGTCTAAATTCAAAGATTTGTCAATTGCAAAATTTGCTATATTTCAAATATTTTTTGCAATAACTTAAACTTACCTATGAAATTAACAGTCACAGTCAGATTAGTAAAAATCCATTTTAGTTCATTTTTACATTCCAGTCTGAATTGAGAATCACCAGCATGACTAGAATTTAGGTTAAAAAAGGTGGAAGTGCAGTTCTTCTCTGTTAAATCTCCTATTTTATCAACTGGTGTTAATTTTGGGGTTAGTTTATGAGGAACTACCCATTTTCCTTCACAACTTCTGTTTAAATTCTCATCATATTCTTCTTTTATTTCAAAGGAACAAGGGATGGTCAAACATGATCCAGTCAGAACCTCAACAGTCTTTGGTATTCTGATGTTAAACTCTCTCTTAGTCTCTCCGCACAGAAAACCTGAAAGAGAAAATAACAAACCTTATAGAGAAAAAAGTACAAGAGAGAGATATCTAAAAGTTAACATTAACAAAATGTATAATTTACATCATTTGAAATCAGTTAAAATGTTTTAAAACAACTTAAGGAATAAATCCTTAAGTTTGTCTATTCTAGTCAAATATGTTTTAAAAATGTCAATTAATATATCACTTATTTAAATAAAGATTTTGTTGTTATAAATCAAAATTAATATTCACTCACCAGTCATCAGACAGACCATAATAAGTGCAACAGTTTGAATTCCAACCATCTGCAATCATGTAAATCACAATTTAATGAGTCAGTATAGAATAAAATAACAGTTAATTGTCTCACAAATATTGACATATTATTATTACAAAAAGGCGACTGATGTTGCATTAAAACATGTTACATTGACACATTTTATAAATATTATCAAAAAAGTGATTATTAAATATCAAATACCCAAATTTAAGAAAACATTTGTATCTTAAAATATATTAATACTCGAAAAAAATTTCAAAAATTGCCATACAAATATAATAATAAATATTATTTATGCTGAAGTAAAACATTAGTAAAAATGTTATTATTTATGTAAACATGAATACAGTAAACAAAAACAGTAAAATATGCAGAATCAGTAAGAAGCAAAGAAAAAAAATGAAATGACGGATTTGTGATTGAGATTTTACTTTCTGCTTCAGTAAAGAAAATTTTGTTTCACACTACAGGAAAAATTTATTTATTTCCCTTTAAAGGATTAAATACGTTCGTCACAATTTCCCCAAATCAAATCAAAACCAACAAATGATTCTTACGTTTGAATCAAAGGCAGTTTTTCAATAAAGAGGATATTTCTTAATGTTTGTTTTTAATTATTTTGTAGTATTTATACTGAGTGCTCAGATATATTAGTTATCACTAAAACATATCAAACACTAAAATTATGAATACATTAAAGACCATTTGTATCACACTCTGTGATAAATTTAACGTTCTCCAAAATCCACAACAAACAACAACCTTTGTACAAAATGAAGAAACTCCACACAGAAATCAACATGTCGATCACAGTTGAAGAATAGAGTAACAAGTCATTTCTTCTTACCTTTTTGTCACAGCGCTCAAACGATGACTGGAAAATGACTTAGATCTAGTGAAGTCTTTACAGAAGTTAACGTCTTGAAAGCAGAACTGTCTAAAACGTGCATATATGCTAATTTAAGACGCTTTTAACACAAACGTTTGACTTTCTTAAAACAAACACCAAATAAAAATGAGTTCAGTTCATCTCAGAGGAAGAGTCACTTCTAGTTGTTCTGGATTTAGAGCTGCAGTGGACTTAAAAAAAGTCTCCAAGTTCCCTGAATGTTCACAGAATTTTATGATAAATTTTCAGTTTGTTGTAAAGCTGAGAACCAAAAGTTATCCTTCAAAATAAAAGTCTTGTGGAGACTGTTTTACAGTTATTCCACTCACAAGAGTTCAAAAACATTGAGGAAGGTTTGTGTTTATAACTAAATTTTTGTAGAACAACTTTTTCATTGTCAGCAAAAAGTAACAAAAAGTAACCATTTAGGTTTCCCTGTTGCAGAATTGCGTTCATGTTACTCAGGTCTGTGGAGCTGGAGGTGGTAGGTCTTCATTTTCATGATCTTTGTCTCCACCTCCACCTTTGAGGAGCTGACAGGTAATGTGCATGAATCCACTCACCTGTGTGACTGTTTTTCTAGCAGACTCAGCCCAAAGAATCAGAAGAAGTCGTCTCTAGACGTCGTCTGTAATCAGAAACTCTGCAACTGACTGATCAACTGTGAGTCTGTTTTAAATAAAACTTTAAATAAAACCTTTAATAACCTTAAACTTTATTGTCATAAAACTTATTTTTAACTCACTCGTTCTCTCTGCACAAACAGAAGTGCTGCTGACTTGTTAAAACCCTTTTTAATGTCTCTCTTTTTGTCAAATGGACTGCTGAGGGATTCAACATTTGTTGTTATTTACTTGCTTTTGCGCTGAAATAAATTGAGTTTGTGTTTTTCTTCACATATCTTTTACTGGCTCTTTTTGACCACCAGAATCTTGCTGGTCATGAATGTTTGCTTAACTTAGCCACAAGTTGAGCAACATTTAAATGTTTCATCTCGTTTGGTTGTAACGTAAAGCTAACCTTCTTCTTTTTTTTGTTGTAGAAACCTGAAATGAACAGAACTCTTTTAGATTATGAGGTTTGTAATTCTCTTTGCTTAATAGAGCATTTATTTTTAAAGAAAACTGAAACAATAATAATTTAAACATTTATAAAAGTGATATTCTTTTGTTTACTTGTTATAAAATGTTACAAAAAGATATAGTACAGACAAGAAATCAAATTTTCAAACAGCAAATGGTTAAAACCATTTCATCTTTTTAAAGAAAAAAAACATTAATGTCAGATTGAAAGTGTAAAAGAAGATGAAACAATTAAATGTTGCTCAACTTGTGGCAAAGTTAATCAAACATTCATGACCAGCAAGATTCTGGTGGTCAAAAAGAGCCAGTAAAAGATATGTGAAGAAAAACACAAACTCAATTTATTTCAGTGCAAAAGCAAGTAAATAACAACAAATGTTGATTCCCCCAGCAGTAATGTTGCCACGAGGGGGCCCAAGCCAGGGTCTCATTGTGCCGGTCCCAAACCTGGATAAATACAGAGGGTTGTGCCAGGAAGGGCATCTGACGTAAAATCTTTGCCAAATCAAATATGTGAGTCAGACCTACGATATCCATACTGGATCGGTCGAGGCCCGGGTTAACAACGACCGCCATCGGTGCTGTTCACCGACAGGGTGCCGGTGGAAATTGGACTACTGTTGGTCGAAGAAGGAGAGGAGGAAGGAGGGTTCGTAGGAAGAGAGAGAAGAGGAAAGTCACTAGTGTTGGACTGAGTTGGAACTTTGAATGATGGAACTATGATAGGAAAAGGTAGAGAGATAGTTGACATGATGCAGAGGAGAAAGGTAGACATACTGTGTGTCCAGGAGACCAGGTGGAAAGGTAGCAAGGCTAGAAGATTAGGAGCAGGGTTCAAGTTGTTCTATCATGGTGGAGATGGAAGAGAAATGGAGGAGGAGTTATCTTGAAGGAGGAGTTTGTCAAGAGTGTTGTGGAGGTAAAAAGAGTGTCAGATAGAGTGATGAGTCTGAAGACAGAAATGGAGGGTGTGATGTTTAATGTTGTTATTGGGTATGCCCCATAGGTAGGATGTGAGCTGGAAGAGACTGTAAAGTAGTAGTTGGTGAGCACAGGATGGTGGTGTGTAGGATGACTCTGGTGATGAAGAAGATGAAGAAAGAGAGGGCAAAGGCAGAGAAGAGGACAAACTGGTGGAAGCTGAAAAAAAGAGGATTGTTGCATAACTTTTAAAAAACAGTTAAAACAGCCTCTAGGTGGTCAGGAGGAACTCCCAGATGATTGGATAACTACAGCTACTGTGATCAGGGAGACAGGTAGGAGTGTACTTGGTGTGTCATCAGGAAAGAAAGTTGATAAGGAGACTTGGTGGTGGAATGAGGAGGTGCAGGAGTGTATACAGAGAAAGAGGCTAGCTAAGAAGAAGTGGGACACTGAGAGGACTGACGCCCAATTCAAACTGGACGCGGAAGGAACGGAGGCCGCTTCTGTTCGGCGCCCTTGTTATCCTATGGCGTCGTTCACACCAGGCGCGGAGGGCCTGCGCGGTGTAGCGGATCGTTTCGGCGTCTGCTCTATTTTGGGCGCGAGCATTCCGCGTCAATTCCAGTGGCACCTCCAGAAATTTTTCCTGGGGGTGGCCGCTGGGGGGCCACTTTAAATCTTGGGGTGGCACACTAAACACATGACCTATATTTTCTAAAGTCATTCTACTTAACGTAGTTAAACAAGCTGTAGAAAACTATCAGAACTTTAAGTATCTGCTGATATACTTTGATGAATTGTCTATATTTCATGCTTCTGCATAGACGAATAAAAGTACAGTAAACATTTTGAGTTGGTTTATTTTCCATGTAGACAGGATTCACCATGGACTGTTATGTTTGCAGATGATGTGATTTGCAGTGAGAGCAGAGAACAGGTGGAGGAGCTAGAAAGGTGGAGGTTTGGAAAGGAGAGGAATGAAGGTTAGCTGCAGGAAGACAGAGTACATGTGTGTGAATGAGAGGAACCCAAGTGGAAGAGTGAGGTTACAGGGAGAAGAGATAAAGATGGTGGAGGAGTTTAAGTACTTAGGGTCAACAGTACAGAGTAATGGAGAGTGTGGAAAAGAAGTGAAGAGGAGAGTGCAAGCAGGTTGGAATGGGTGGAGAAAAGTGTCAGGTGTGATGTGTGATAGAAGAGTTTCAGCACAAATGAAAGGAAAGATGTACAAGACTGTGGTGAGAGCAGCCATGTTGTTCAGACTAGAAACAGTGAAGAAAAGACAGGAAGCAGAGCTGGAGGTAGCAGAGATGAAGAGGCTGAGGTTCTCTTTGGGAGTGACCAGGATGGACCAATCAGGAATGAATCCATCAGAGGGACAGCACATGTTAGAGGTTTTGGAGATAAAGTCAGAGAGGCCAGACTGAGATGGTTTGGACATGTTCAGAGAAGAGACAGTGAAGATATTGGTAGAAGAATGCTGAGTCTAGAGCTGCAGGAAAGAGGTCTAGAGGAAGACCAAAGAGGAGGTTTCTGGATGCAGAGAATGAAGACATGAAGGTGGCTGGTGTTAGAGTAGAGGATGCTGAAGACAGGGTTAGATGGAGGAAACTGATTCGCTGTGGCGACCCCTGAAGGGAAAAGAAGACATAAAATAAATTGCAGTACAGCACAGATCTAGTGAACACACACACTTTTATATAGTTAATAAGTATAAAATAAGAGTAAAATTTACAATTTTTGATCCTAAAAGGTCAATGTGAAGGTTCACAATTAGTCAGTGGACAATGGGAGCTTGTTCTTGCAAGATTTTTTTTTTTTTTATTTCCTTTTTTTGGTAAAAGTTGGTTAACCTTCAAACAATAAATAACTTGAGGCTCAACTGAAAAAAAATATAGCTAAATTAAACAAGCAAACAAGACTGAACAGGCCTGACCAGACTCCATACTGCCACAATGGGGAAACTTATATAGACAAGGCAAACCATATGGACACATGAGGGAGGGGAGAAACAGACTAACCACAAACTCTAACAAATGAAACTACGTCAGCAAAACAGAAAATACAAACTAAACAAACATCTAAATAATCAAAATTGTCTTCAAAGAATAAACTAAATATTTTACATTCAAAGAAACAAAAATAAAGTCCAGTAGGAGTGTTGGGAATCCCTGCAGTCTTGCTGGTGGAATATCCCAACCTCCTCTGCTGATTATGGAAGATGTGGAACACCTGATTTGAACTCAGAAAAACAAAACGTAAATCAACTGTATTTTCACTTAAAATAAATCAAATGTGTGCACCCAAATCATTTATTTTAAGTAAACAAAGTAAATGTTTTGAAGAAAAAGAAAATATTAACACCTACGTGGTGGTGATTTGAGGCTCAACCACCACAGTCAAACTGAATAATGAATTGTAAATTACAAAATGCATTGTCATTTGTATAATGACATCAAAAACCCATGACAATTAACAATGCAATTGATTTTGATTTTATTCAATATTTTATTTTTTAGAAATTGTGATATTAAATTGTAGATTTTCATATTGAATTGTAAATTACAAAATGAATGATCATTTTGCAAGCCTGACTTGAATATTGAATTGCAAATTGAAAAATTACTTTTCAGTAGAGATGTCCAGCTCGACACACCCTCTCGACACTGCATCGATCTGTTTTAACCAGAAGTGTCGCTCAGTAGCGATTTGAGCAGACTGCACATCACGTGACCGATAGAAACGAGGCCTCGTTACGTCACATCACTTGTTGAGCACATTGACAGTCTGTCAATGGCCGAGCTGTTTGACGCGCGATTTTAAAAGAACAGGTGCAGCACTTTACAAGGCTTAATAATGGACCAAAATATTGCTGCAAGAGTTGGTTTATTGTATTGATAAAAATCCCGGCTCTTCTTAGAGACGTGAGATGATGCCGTTCTGGATTTGGCGCACTAAAAAAAAAAAAAAAAAAGCGTCTTTCGGCTCCCAAACCACTCGTTTTTTTTTTTTTTTTTAACTTTATTTAATTCATCATCAACAATTTAAGATTATCAACAAAACAAGTGAATAAAGTAAAACATGTTTTTATTCATAAAAGTGTCGGCTATATTATATATGCGCGCTCTCTCTCACTCGGTTCATGTGCTGATGTACTGCCGTGTGTCTAACACCCCCCCCACCCCCCCAGCGCTTAGCGCAGATATCCCCCGCCCCTAGTGGAGAAGATGATCATCCTTCCCTATTGTATATCCAAAGCCTATTATCCAGCTTTGATCAAACAATTCATGAAAAGACAAAACATCAACTGAGCCTTAAAGTTTTATTGAAGTCATGAAGTTTTGACAACATGCGCGCTTGGACGTATATTGACAACCAGCAGATGTCGCCATTTCTCACAGAAATGATTCGAGCAGAGTGTCGATCTCAGCCCAGATGTGTCGAAGGGTGTCGGTGCTTCACGAGGTATCAATTTGGCCATCTCTACTTTTCAGATTGCATGATGAATTTTCAAATTGAGTTGTCAATTGAATAATGCATAATACTTTGAATTATGAGATTAAAAAAAAAAAACTTCTATACTCCTGTGGCTTAAATAGACAGCTGGTGGCGATCAGGGGATATTGGCCACACCTGCCAGGTGAGCCAAAGGGAATGGATGGGAAAAAGGCTTTTGCAGCTGCAGCAGGACGTAACACCTGTTAAAAAAAAAAAAAAAAACCTCAGCCTGACGATCTGATTTCTAGCTTCCTTTCTGACATGAGCATCCAAACGGATTTTTCTTGTGTGATGTTTATGCATTTCATTTATTTTTTCTTTCTGTTTGTAATCCCACTTTCCATTTAAAATAAATATTTGGTATTCAGTTGTTGGTTTTGGCTGGCTTTTGAGTTTATTATCAGTACATTAAGATAAACTTGAAGTTTTAATATTCTGTCTAACTTCTCTGTAAGAAAATACGAACCTCTGCTCTTGAAAAGCAGTCACATAATGATAGGTGTGGTAGATTTTCATCATTTTCATCAGATAACAAAAGTATTCAGTCAGTTTTAGATAGAAACATCACAGCTTTATAGCCAGTAGTAGAAAAGCTTCTGATAGAAAGATATTGGTAACAACACTTCTGGGTGACTTCCTCATTTTAATCACACTTCTCATCAGCATCTAAACATGTGTCTCAGTTTAGAGGAAGTTTACTATGCACGTTATAAAAATGTACGGCATGTTACAGAAACCTCCCTGTGATGGACTGAAGACCTTTTTGGAGCCTCAGTGAGTCTGAGGTGATCGGCTCATGTTCCTGTCTGACTTGAACGCCTAAACTGGACAGTCAGGAGACACTGAAGGAGAAAGTCTACATCTCTGTTCTTAACTTCACTCCTCCATCATAGAAAGAACATTTTGTTCAAAGCTGACTGCAGGAAACAAGATGGAAGCTGTGAAACACGAGTCCACACACATTTAGAAGCTGATGTAAATGTTAAACTTGAATGTTTTCTGATAATCCATTGAGAGAACATTATTTAAAGAAAGAAAAACTTATTTGACACTTTCAATCTGACATTAAGAAAGCATGTTTTTTTTTTCTTTAAAAAGATTAAACGGTTTTAACCATTTGCTGTTTGAAAATTTGATATCTTGTTTGTACTATATCTTTTTGTAACATTTTATAACAAGTAAACAAAAGGATGTCACTTTTATAAATGTTAAAATTGTTATTGTTTTAATTTTCTTTAAAACAAATGCACTATTAAGCAAAGAGAATTACAAACCTCATAATCTAATAGAGTTCTGTTCATTTCAGGTTTCTACAACAAAAAAAAGAAGAAGGTTAGCTTTACGTTACAACCAAACGAGACGAAACATTTAAATGTTGCTCAACTTGTGGCTAAGTTAAGCAAACATTCATGACCAGCAAGATTCTGGTGGTCAAAAAGAACCAGTAAAAGATATGTGAAAAAAAACACAAACTCAATTTATTTCAGTGCAAAAGCAAGTTAATAACAAATGTTGAATCCCTCAGCAGTCCACTTAACAAAATGAGACATAAAAAAGGGTTTTAACAAGTCTACAGCACTTCTGTTTGTGCAGAGAGAAAGAGTGAGTTAAAAATACGTTTAAGAGAATAAAGTTTAAGGTTATTAAAGGTTTTATTTAAGGTTTTATTTAAAACAGACTCACAGTTGATCAGTCAGCTACAGAGTTTCTGATTACAGACGACGTCTAGAGACGACTTCTTCTGATTCTTTGGGCTGAGTCTGCTAGAAAAACAGTCACACAGGTGAGTGGATTCATGCAGATTACCTGTCAGCTCCTCAAAGGTGGAGGTGGAGACAAAGATCATGAAAATGAAGACCTACCACCTCCATCTCCACAGACCTGAGTAACATGAACGCAATTCTGCAAAAGGGAAACCTAAATGGCTACTTTTTTTTTTTTTTTTGCTCATACATCATTTTTTTGTCTTATCTTCATTTAGGCTTTTTCTGAGTTTCTCTAGTTAGCTTTAACTCAAAGAACTTCCTTCGGGGAACCCATGTTTCTGACACCAGTAATCCATAAATTCACAACATTTAACACCATGCTGCACTTTCATGGACGTGACCAGACTTGAGTCTGAACCTCCCCTCTGTTTCTCATTTGCATTACCCATATTCTGGTCTTCCCAAACCAATCTCACAGGACTTTAATTATATACCGTATTTATCTTCCCTTATGCCTATCCCCCTGTATATATTTATATCGCGGGGCCTGCCTGGTCTCGAGTTGTGGTCACAGTAATTCGTCGGCTGGTTCGCCGTTTATCTTATTCTTTGATTTTCCACGACGTGGTTCAAAGATTCATGCTACCCGGTCTCATATAACGGATCAAGCTATACTTCACGGGACTCTCTTATAACACTTTACTTCGTATCTAATTCCCTGATCTCCCACCACGTGGTCACAGGTTCATGCTACCCGGTCTCATATAACGGATCAAGTTATATTCACGGGACTCACTTATAATTTACCGATACCTGCTCTTGCGATAATTGATCAGATTACGCGCACAGGACTCTCTTATGATGGTTTCAGCAAATGGCATCTCTTTTTTTTTTTTTTTTTTTTTTTTTTAAAACGCTTGACTTATTTCAGGGGCAAAAGCCAGTGGTTATTAATGTTCCAAATCAACCTATGCAAAAAAATTATTACCAAGGAAATATTTTAGAATAGAATCTTCCTCACCGGATCTATTTGTCCACCGAAGTCCGATGATTCCGTCGCGGTCGATCGAGATCACGGACCACAGTCCTCGTCACTTTTTTGGATTTGGTGAGATGAGGCTGAATCTTTGTGATTCAGGACAGCTAATCCCTCTGGTCCGATCCTCCGACGAACACACGCGGAATCCTGTTCGTGACGCCAAGATTGTGGTGGAAAAATAGTTGGATCCGATGGAATAAAGAAATGTTGTCAAACGGTTTTAAGAATGTTTATTAAAACAGAGCAGAGAAAAGTACACGTCTTGCAAGCATGGAGGAGAGGTCTGCAGAGCCCCGCCTGTGATGAAGGACATTCATATTTTATAGAGCCATACAAACAACTTTAATCAGAAACTTAGGATAGGAAGGTAAGCGTCATATCTAATATGGACAAGATGTTCTAATGAAGTCAAAATGTTTATACACTGTGATCAAGGCGTCCTGACAATAAGAAAGCAAAGTTTGTGGCCTCACGGCTGTGCACAAAGGTTAGACACATTTAATTGTAAAGATGAAATGTATACCTAAACGTATAATTTCCATCACAGGTGGAGGTGGAGACAAAGATCATGAAAATGAAGACCTACCACCTCCAGCTCCACAGACCTGAGTACCATAAACGCAATTCTGCAACAGGGAAACCTAAATGGTTACTTTTTGTTACTTTTTAGTGACAATGAAAAAGTTGTTCTACAAAAATTCGGTTATAAACACAAACATTCATCCAAGTTTTTGAACTCTTGTGAGTGGAATAACTGTAAAACAGTCTCCACAAGACTTTTATTTTGAAGGATAACTTTTGGTTCTCAGCTTTACAACAAACTGAAAATTTATCATAAAATTCTGTGAACATTCAGGGAAATTGGAGACGTTTTTTAAGTCCACTGCAGCTCTAAATCCAGAACAACTAGAACTGACTCTTCCTCTGAGATGAACTGAACTCATGTCTTTATTTGGTGTTTGTTCTTGACAGAAAGTCAAACGTTTGTGGTTAAAAAGCGTCTTTAAATTAGCATATATGCACGTTTTAGAGCAGTTCTGCTTTCAAACGAGGTTAACTTCTGTAAAGACTTCACTAGAATCTAGAGATCATTTTCCATCACTGCTGCGTTTGAGCTGCAACAAAAAAGGTAAGAAGAAGTAGTTTTTACTCTATTCTTCAACTGTGATCGACATGTTGATTTCTGTGTGGAGTTTCTTCATTTTGTACAAAGGCTGTTGTTTGTTGTGGATTTTGGAGAATGTTAAATTTATCACAGAGTGTGATACAATTGGTCTTTAATTTATTCATAATTTTAGTGTTTGATACTTTTTAGTGATATCTAATATATCTGAGCACTCAGTGTAAATACTACAAAATAATTAAAAACAAACATTGAAAAATGTCCTCTTTATTGAAAAACTGCCTTTGATTCAAACATAAGAATCATTTGTTGGTTTTGATTTGATTTTGGGAAATTGTGACTAACATATTTAATCCTTTAAAGGGAAATAAATATGTTTTTCCTGCAGTGTGGAGTAAATTATTCTTTACTGAAACAGAAAGTAAAATCTCAAACACAAATCTGAAAAACAAACAGAACAATTAATAATGTGTTTCAGTCATTTAACTTTTTTTTGTTGCTTCTTTCTTATTCTGCATATTTGACTGTTTTTGTTTACTGTATTCATGTTTACATTAATAGTGACATTTTTACTACTGTTTTACTGCAGAATAAATAATATTTATTATTATATTTGTATGGCAATATTTGAAACTTTTTTGAGTATTGATGATATATTTTAAGATGCACAGTTTTTCTTAAATTTGGGTATTTGATATTTAATAATCACTTTTTTTCATAAGATTTATAAAATATATCAATGTCACATTTTTTAATGCAACATCAGTCGCCTTTTTGTAATAATAATATTTCAATATTTGTGAGACAATTATTTGTTGTGTTATTCTATACTGACTCATTAAATTGTGATTTACATGATTGCAGATGGTTGGAATTCAAACTATATTTACACTTATTATGGTCTGTCTGATGACGGGTGAGTGAATATTAAATTTGATTTATAACAACAAAATCTTTATTTAAAAAAGTGACATTTTAATTGACATTTTTAAAACATATTTGACTGGAAAAGACAAACTTAAGGATTTAGTCCTTATGTTGTTTTAATGCATTTTAACTGATTTAAAATAATGTAAATTATACATTTTGTTAATGTGAACCTTTAGATTATTAAAACTGTTGTACTTTTTTCTCTATAAGGTTTGTTATTTTCTCTTTCAGGTTTTCTGTGCAGAGAGACTAAGAGAGAGTTTAACATCACAATACCAAAGACTGTTGAGGTTCTGACTGGATCATGTTTGACCATCCCTTGTTCCTTTGAAATAAGAGAAGAATATGATGAGAATTTGAACAGAAATTGTGAAGGAAAATGGGTATTTCTTCGTACACTAACCCCAAAACCAACACCAGTTGATGAAATAGGAAATTTAACAGAGAAGAACTGCACTTCCACCTTCTTTAACATGAATTCTAGTCATGCTGGTGATTCTCGATTCAGACTGGAATGTAACAATAAACTAAAATGGACTTTTAACAATCTGACTGTGACTGTTAAGATTATAGGTAGGTTTGCATTATTGCACAAAAGGTTTAAAATGTAAAACATTTTGAAACTGAAAAATCTTAGAATTCAGACAACAAATAACCTCAAACTGTTTCTTCCTCCCAGATCTTCCTCCTTCACCGACTCTGACTCCATCAGCTCTGACAGTGAAGGAGGGAACCTCAGTCAGTCTGACGTGCTCGGCTCCAGCTTCCTGTCCGTCTCATCCTCCAACTCTGACATGGACGCCCAAACTGGCCGACAGTCAGGAGACACTGAAGGAGAACCAGGACCAAACCAAAGTCCAGATCTCTGTTCTGAACTTCACTGCTTCACACCTCCATCATGGAAAGAACATAACATGCACAGCTGTCTACTGGAAACATGGAAACTCTCATGTATCTGTTAATTCATCTCTAACAGCTGATATTACATGTATGTTTGTGTGCTTTAGATATTATTTATTAGACATAAATACAACTAATGCAATCCTGTGACAGACTGGCGACCTGTCAAGGGTAAATCCTGCCTTCGCCCATCAGCAGCCGGGTTAGGCTCCGGCATCCCACGACCCCAAAAGGGACAAAGCGGTCAAAGAAAATGATGAAACAACTAATGCATTTTAATTGTGACAACATTTATTATGTTAAGATATTTTTAATTTTCTTTAGATTCCCCTAAAGACATCAGAGTTTCCGTCATTCCTTCTGGTCCAGTACCAGTAAACATGAGTGTGAGTCTGACGTGTATCAGTGATGCTCGTCCTCCAGTAAAGAACTACAGCTGGTACAGAGCTGATGGAGAACAGGAGACTCTGATTGGACATGGAAGAGTTTTAAACATCACAACATCCATTAATAACAGAAATTGTTTCTGTAAAGCTGGAAATGAACTGGGAACTGGACGAACTAACATCACTCACATAAATGTTCACTAAGCATCATCGTGATCACTTTAATACTTTTAACTAAATATTCTGTCATCATTTGTCCTTTAACTCTTTCAATGAACAATAGAAACAAACTTACTGGGAATTTGATGCTGTTTCCCAAATATATTATCAAGACACATTTTTAGCTTTTGTAAGTGAATCATATAAACATCAATAATAAAATTTGAATAAAAAGTATTCACAACAGCAGCAGATTTATACATTCTGTGGACTTGAATGAGAAAAACATTAAAAAAACTTCCCAACACAAATCCATAAAGTTTCCCTCTGCAAAGATAAAATATAACCAGTGTTCATAGACTGTATCAAAACATTTAGACATTTGTTCTTAATTTAACAGTGTTGATGTCTGACCTTCTGCTGTCGTTTCAGATCCACCATGGATCCGTCCTTTATCTAATTGTACAAATGCTGGAAACCGGATCAACTGTTCCTGTGAAACTGAGGGGAATCCTGCTCCCAATGTGATCTGGTCTTTGCATGGAAAAACATTTCATCAGTCTGAAACAACTGAAATCAACACAGATTATCTAAACAAAACATATCTGAGGAGCAGCATCATTCTGAGTCTGTCACAGATGAACAGATTTTCTACATTGATCTGCTCCAGCTCTAACTACCTGGGATCAACCAAACATCAGTTTAGTTTGAACGACCTAAAGACTCCAGGTGAGTAAATACATCACAACATTTCAGACAGAGTGAAAAATGTATTTTTCACTAGATACTGAATTATCCTTTTTCAAAAAATGTTATTTTATTTGTAATCATGATAGACATTTAAAAATGTTTGATTTCCTAAAGAAAATACTTTAAGTGACACAAAATGGAAATATATGTTTTAATGGATTTAAAATATATTTTTCTATGTTAATTACAATTTCTGTTTCAGTTGAAGTGTCGCTGCATGTTATTCTCCATTTAACTGTTGTTTCCCTGGCGTCTTTGTTTGTGCTGCTGTTTGTCATCAGGTTAGTAAACTTCCTTTATTTTGGTCTAATGTTTAGAGAATGTGACTAGATACTCTCTATCTTACATGTGATTAGAACACATTTAAACCTTTAAGACACTTTTTTAGATTAGTAATCTGACCAAATTTTAAACTATTTTAACAATTTACTTCTATTAATTCTCAGCACAATGTGACCAGTTTGGTTTATCAATTGGTCAATTATTGAGTTTTATTTTCTATGCAGCTTCTATTCTCAGATTAACAGGTGGTCATTTACCTGCATGACAGATGATCTGCTGTGTTTTCAGGTTTCTCTATAAGCGACATAAACTCAAGAACCAGATGACGAACACGGGTCAACATCCACTGGCAGAGAGAAATGAGGTACTTTGAATAAACTCTGTGCTTTATAGTTTATACTGTCATTGATGTTATTTGATTACATTCACATATTTGTTTTTTTCTGATGTAGGAAGCAGAAGAAGAGAAGATCAATTCCAACACCAGTGAGCTGTAAGAAGATGATGCTCATTCTCTAAATGTCTCTCAGCTTAATCAGTAAAAACTCTGAGGAGATAAAAGTGGTTTGCTCCACAGTGAACCGTCCATTCAGCTCCTGGTTACTGTGTGTCTCAAATGAGATGTTTGTGCTTTCTGTTTATTTTTAGAATCTATTGTTTATTAGCCCGTTTTTATTCATTTAAAAGAAATTTCTTAGCATTCAGCAGGTTTGTTTTTGGCTGGCTTTTGAGCTGCTTTTATGCAATGCAACATAAACTTTTAATTTTAATAAAGTTTCTTTCTATGTCGACTTCTCTGTAAGATATTATGAAACTCTATACTCTTGCTTTCTTCTTTAAAATGCATGCACTATTAAGATAAGGGAGTTAAAACCTCATAACCTAATGGAGTTGTGTTAATGCACATTTCTCTTGCAGAGAAAAGCAGAAGATTAGCTTCACATGACAAAGAGATGAAACAGTCAACTGTTGCTCAACTTGTGGCGAAGTTTAAAAAATCACTAATGACCAGCAAGATTCTGGTGCTCATTAATAGAGTCAGAAAAAGAAATCTCAATCAGTTTTAGTGAAAAAACTAAAAACAACAAAATAATATTTAGAAATGAATCCCTCAGCAGTCAATTTTAAAAGAAATAATGTGAAAACAAGTTGAGTGTTTTAAGATGTGCTGGTTTTAGCACATTTGTGCAGAAAGGAGTTTATTTATCTCATAAAAACACATTTTATGATAATAAAATTCAAGGCTTTTGTCCCAGAAGTCTCAAAAGTTTAGCACAGTGGTGTAGTGGTTGACTCTGTTGCCTCAAAGCAAAAGGACCAGGTTCAAATGTCGTCGGGTCATTTCTGTGTGGAGTTTGCATGTTCTCCTGGTGCATATGTGGGTTTTCTCTGGGTGTTCCATCTTCCTCCCACACTCCAAAAAAATGCCTCATAGGTTAACTGGTTACTCTCAATTGTCCTTTAGATCTGGCTGTCAGTGTGTGAACCTGCCACAGACTAGTGACCTGTCCAGGCTGTGCCCCACCTTCACCCAACAGGGACTGGGATGGCCTCCAAACGCTCTGTAACCACTGAAGGGATCCAGTTTAACTCGTGTGCAATCCTAGGCTTGTTCGCATTCACAAAACAAATCATGGATAATCCATGATCCGAATGGATCAGAAGCCATGGTTCGGCACACGCGTGTACTGAGAACAAACCCAAACCCCACCATGCCCGTGCACACACATCTAAGGCTTGAATAATTTAAATCAATTGTCCGTTCACATCAAATGAAATTTGCATCAAATTCATGTAAGTCGTCTTTGTTTTAACATGCTGCTCGACAGTTCTCCAAAATTGTGGGAACTTGAAGAGCCCGTCAAAAACTTTTCTCGCCTTCATCATGGAGGAAAAAACATGTAAAAGGTCTCCAGTAGACTTTTATTTTGAAAGAAAGTATTTGGTTCTTTACAACAAACTAAAAAATGATCACTAAAATTATCTGAACATTCAGGGAGCTTAGAGATGTGAGATTTTTTTTAAGTCCACTGGGGCTCTAAATGCAAGACGATAACTGACTCTTTTCCTCTGAACTCATGTCTTTATTTGGTGTTTGTTCTTGACAGACAGACAGACAAACGTTTGTGGTTAAAAGCGTCTTTAAGTTTCCACCCATGCAAGTTTTAAAGTTCTGCTTACAGCTTCAAACTAAGTTAACTTCTGCAAAGACTTCATTAGAATCTAGAGATGTTTTCCACCACTGCTGTGTGTTTGAGCTGCAACTAAAAGGTTAGAAAAAATACTTTTTTACTCTATTCATCAACTGTGATTGATTTATGTGTTGAGTTTCTTTATTTTGAACAAATTTTATTATTTTGTTGTGGATTCTAGATAACTTTAAATTGATCACAAAACGTGATAGAACTGATCGGTTTATAATTGTTTTGTTTGATACTTTTCAATAATAATGAATACATTTATGCACTCAGTGGAAAAAAACTAATTAATTAAAACAATAAAAAAAACAACCTCTTTATTACAAATATGTCTTTGACTAAAACATCTATGAAGGAAAAATTTGTCAGTTTATATTTAATTTGGGGAAATTGTGAGAAACTGTTATGATATTTTAAAAGGAAAGATAATAAGCTTTTTGTGGTGTTGTATTAATGATTCTTCGTCGAAGCAGAAAGTAAAATTTCAGTTATCAGGATGATCAATTGGTAATATTGTTTTGGTTTAGGGCTGCCACGATTATTTGACTAATCGACATTTAAAGTAGTTGACAACTAATTTGATCGTCAAAGCTTTGTTTTTTTGTTTTTTTCCTTGTTTTGATCTCAAAACTAGGGTGTGTGCTTTCTAATGCCGGGTCTGCCATTTTCTTTGTTACACATGCGTAGTTGTGCTAAGTCGGTCAGCGGCAGTGATGTCACAGGAAGTTGTGGGTTGGCTCAATAACATGCTAAGGCGGATGTGTGAGAAACATAAGAAAAATAAAGAGGAAACGTGTTTGTCTAATGTCATTTCTTCAAGGCAGAACTTGTGATCCATGGGAGCACTATGGCGACGCGTGAACACCTGAAGACGAAGCATGTAGTGACTGAGTTTGATCACGCTGAACATGGAGCTTCGTCTAGCTAAGCTAACATTGGCGCTACCGCAGCTAGCTTTGCCACGGCAGTTTCCAGGTTTAAATTGATCGTGTGCGGATGTTTGGAGATAAACTAGAAGATATGCTGCAGATCCGTGTCTACA
Source organism: Oryzias javanicus (assembly GCA_003999625.1). Classification (NCBI taxonomy): domain Eukaryota; kingdom Metazoa; phylum Chordata; class Actinopteri; order Beloniformes; family Adrianichthyidae; genus Oryzias; species Oryzias javanicus. The sequence continues at coordinate 26,845,419 of CM012452.1, read as the reverse complement.
GTTCGTCTCTATCGGCATAATGAACATTACATAATTTTCGCTCTTCTAACTAAATGCCGCGAGGACGGCGCGGATTTACCGCTCGTCCGAGGCTTCATTCATATCCGCGATCACGTCATTTGGTTCGACGAGCGGATTATGAAATGTTCACCACGCAGACTGTGTGTGTCGGTACGGATCTGCAGCAGAGTTATGGAACTATTTAAAAACTACGAGTGCCAAAATGAAAGTAGTGAAGAAAAGTGAAGTCCAGAGCTAAGATGACAAGTGCAGCATTACATTAGCTGCTTTAAGCTACAATTAAATGTAACTTAAAGTCACAAAACAGCAATTAACGGGTTCTCCCGTAAACTGAAAAAGATGTAGTAGTTTGGTCAGCACATGTGCAGTGGATGCAGGTAGTGAAAGAATGATAGTACTGTAGTACATTATAACATCCCCTGCTTTTATCCTTTAAATGAAAAAATACATTTCCCCACCTTTAAGAGAAAATGTCTCAAAGCTCTTTGTTTATCTAAGTTTTTTATGTTTAGGAATAGCCTGAGTTCAAAGATGTCATGGGCCCCGGTGTGTTCTGTCTGCTTTTGAAATCATTTCAAATCAAATCAAATCAATCTTTATTTATATAGCACTTTTCATATAAAAATAACACAAAGTGCTTTACATAAAAAGCAAACAATATACATATATAAAAAAATGGTAAAAATTTAAATAAAATAAAGCCCCCTGCTCCAAACCAGCCCACAATACCCTCATCCCTTTCTCACCACCCACTCCCTAACCGATAGAAATGATACAAAAGGAAAATAGAAAAATTGGCTGAGGGCGTAAATTGATTCTGCGAAACTAATAGTTGGGACCTCCCTCTCAATGAACAGCCGCAAAGCCAGCCAAATGCAGCATCACAGGCGGGGTCCCGCCTCACCACAGCTTGGCGGTGATGCAGGTCCCCATCCAGAGCTGCAACGGCTGAACCGCAGCTGACCGAGAGAGAGAGAGGCCCCAAATGAGGAAGCACTGGATATAAAATTTAAAAAATGAATACAATTGTAAAATGAGAATAAAAAAGTAGAGGTAATAAAGGAATTAACAATAAAACAATAAAATAAGGAATTAGCAATAAAACAATAAAATAAGGAATATTAAGATCAATTATTAATAAATTAATGTAAATTCATAAAACATGATAAAATAGATAAACAGATAGATAAACATAGATAGATAAACAGATAAACATTTATACATGTTTTATTAAATATATGTTTAAAGCTTTAAGAAATAATTTAAAATTTTATTAAGTTTTCTGTTGTTGATTCAGATTACCTCATTTGATTGAAGTCTTACAAGCCAGTTTAAAAGCCAAAAAAAAATTAAGGAGAAAAGCTGCATGATTCATTAAAAAATTAATCAACTACTTTGTTTAATTTTAGCTAATGATGGCTTAAAAGTGTTTTACATCCAGTCGCCACACGAACCGATTAGTCGACTAATCGAAAATAATAATCGGAGATTAGTCGACTATTGAAATAATCGTTTGTGGCAGCCCTATTTTGGTTATATTTTAGTCTGCATATTTTGAATGTAACATGTTGCCTTTTAGTAACAATAAAAAGACAAAAAGTGTGAGATTATTTTTTTTATATTATTTTATACTGATTCATTGAAGTGTGTTTTGCATCATTTCAGATGGCTGTAATTCAAACTATATATACAGTTATTATGCTCTGTCTGATGACGGGTGAGTGAACATTAAATTTGATATTTTAAAAACGCTAACATTTTCTTTTAAAAAAGTGACGTTTTATTTGAAAGTTTTTAACATCTTAGACTAGAAATGACAAATAATAATTTATTCATCATATTGTTTTTAAATGTTTTAACTGATTTCAAATAATGTGAATTAAATTTTGCAAATGTGAACCTTTAGATTATTAAAACTGCTGTACTTTTTTCTCTTTAAGGTTTTCTGTGCGGAGAGACTAAGAGAGAGTTTAACATCAGAATACCAGAGACTGTTGAGGTTCTGACTGGATCATGTTTGACCATCCCTTGTTCCTTTGAAATAAGAGAAGAACATGATAAGAATTTAAACAGAAGTTGTAAAGGAAAATGGTTAGCTCCTAAATCTAAAATCTCAAAATTAACACCAGTTGATGAAATAGGAGATTTAACAGAGAAGAACTGCACTTCCACCTTCTTTAACATGCATTCTGGTCATGCTGGTGATTCTCAATTCAGACTGGAATGTAACAATAAACTAAAATGGACTTTTAACAATCTGACTGTGACTATTAAGGTCATAGGTAGGTGGGCAAAATTAAATAAAAATATTTAAAATTTCATACATTTTGAAACTGAAAAATCTTAGAATTCAGACAACAAATAACCTCAAACTGTTTCTTCCTCCCAGATCTTCCTCCTTCACCGACTCTGACTCCATCAGCTCTGACAGTGAAGGAGGGAACCTCAGTCAGTCTGACGTGCTCGGCTCCAGCTTCCTGTCCGTCTCATCCTCCAACTCTGACATGGACGCCCAAACTGGCCGACAGTCAGGAGACACTGAAGGAGAACCAGGACCAAACCAAAGTCCAGATCTCTGTTCTGAACTTCACTGCTTCACAACTCCATCATGGAAAGAACATAACATGCACAGCTGTCTACTGGAAACATGGAAACTCTCATGTATCTGTTAATTCATCTCTAACAGCTGATATTACATGTGCGTTGCTGTGTTTTACACATTTTCTACTTGATATAAACATAATTGCTTTTTAATTACGACAATATTTATCATCTTAAAGTATGTTGTAAATTAATTTTTAGATTCCCCTAAAGTCACCAGAGTTTTCGTCATTCCTTCTGGTCCAGTACCAGTAAACATGAATGTGAGTCTGACGTGTATCAGTGATGCTCGTCCTCCAGTAAAGAACTACAGCTGGTACAGAGCTGATGGAGAACAGGAGACTCTGATTGGACATGGAAGAGTTTTAAACATCACAACATCCATTAATAACTCTGCCACAGACACCAGTGAAGATTAAAAAATATTATATAAAAAAAAAGTTCTGTGCGCTGTCTTGAGGGGTCCAGATGACCCAATTTTTAATGTAAACATGCCTTGGACAACAAAAGGGTTAAAAGCCTGTCAATCAATGAGAAAGCAGAGAAGTAGTGTAGTTAATTATTTGATTTCTGATCATGAAAGACATTTCTGAATGCTGAGTTATCTACAGATGTAACTTTAACTGACACAGAACAGGAAGACATACATTTCAATAAAAATGGGCTTTAATTGACACCAAAAGACAGGAAACTGACAATACCAGAGGGTCAGAATGTGGAAGAAATTTTTTATTTTTATTCTCAATTTCTGTTTCAGATGAAGAGCCGCTGCCTCTTATTATCCTACTAACTGTTGCTTTGCTGGTTCTCATGTGTGTTTTGCTGTTTGTCATCAGGTTGGTGATCTTACTTCATATTTGTCTCATATTTGGAGAATGTGATACCATTAATAACTCTTTGTCTGTCTTTAACCTGACCTTTAATGTTTAACTTTTGAAGGATCTGCTAAACTGTTGTAACTCCCTGTTATCTGGGCTCACTTACAAAACTATATGCAAACTTCAACTGCCTCAAAACTCTGCCGTCCGGATCATAACACAAACCTCTATTCCTCGGCCCCTCAGCCGATTGGCTGTACCCACCAATCTCCTCATCTCCATGGGGGCAGAGCATTCAGCGGCTCTGGAACTCCCTTCCCTCTGATCTACAGAACATGGACTCACTCCCTCAGTTTGCCAAAAATCTCAAAACCCACTGACAAATCTAACCTAATTCATGGAATTTTACTACATTTTTATACGTTTTACGACAGTCATTTTTAAGCTGCATAGTATGTTTTGTTTTTGCCTCTAAGGTGACCTTGGGTGTCAAAAAAGGCGCCAAATACGTAAAATGTATTATTATTTATTATTAAACTGGGAAAACATTCGCAAAGTTTTTCAACTTAAAATATCCATTCATCAGTCAGTTGTTTGTTTCTGTACAGTTTAATTCTTAGGATGAGAATAAAAGAAAGTCATGCTCGTACATCACAGATACTCTGCTGTGTTTTCAGGTTCCTCGTTAGACGTCATAAACTCAACACAGATCCGTTAGCAGAGAGAAAAGAGGTACTTTGAAATGATCAATGTCGCTCACAGTTGACATTAACTTCATATTCAGTTTCTGGAGGTTATGTCTTTAAATTTAACGGCATTCAAAGATAAACTGATGACTCCATTATTTAATGATTTTCTGATGCAGGAAACAGCAGAAGACGATATTTATGCCAACAAAAATGAGAGGGGAGAAGAAGAAGACGCTGCTCAGCCTCTAAATGACTCTCAGGGAACCAGTGATAACTCACCGAGTTCAGCTGCAACTGAAGGATCCAGTGTCAGCCCCAGAAATGATCAGGAAGATGTGACGTACTCCAGCGTCAATTTTAAAGCCAAAAGGAACAGAAAGGAGGAAAAAAATCTGGAGACTTTACGGCCTGTAAAAAGTCCTGTCCCACAGAGGAAAGGTTCGAGGACGCCGGGAAGAATTTTGTCCGCAATGCCCTCGAGATGGGAAATGTGTACGCAGAGGTGGTGACAAAAAAGAAAGTGGAGTGTGAATACGCCTCAGTTCATTTTAAAACCAAGACTAATGAGATGGCATAGAAACACAGGATACGTTAGGCCTGAAGTAGAAAGACATTCTCTGATACACAGGAGTAACTGATGGAATGAACTAGCTATTAATCTGTTTTTTAATTTGTTTTAGAACAAGATTTCAACAAGCATTATTAATTTAATCCAATCAAAAGTTGGAAATACTAAAAAAAAAAAAAAAAAAAAAAAAAACCAAATTATCGCCAAATAAACTCCCAAAAAATTGTTAACCCTTTCTTTTTAAAAACAGAAAAAAAACCTGTTCACTGAAGAATTAGTTTAAAGTTAATAAATAAAAAGAAATAAAAAAAATAAATAAAGTTAAAAATAAATTACAAAGTCATAATTAGAAGTGGGTTGCACAGTGTTGGCAGTGGTTAGAACCCTCTTTTCACATAGAAAAATCCTGGTTTGAAAGCTTTTCTGTGTGAAGTCTGCTTGGTCTTCCTGTACATGTGAGGGTTTTCTCCAGATACTCAGGTTTCCTGAAAAATCTAAATCTTAAACATAGTTCATTGGTAAACTGACACCTCCAAATTGTCCTTTTGGTGTGTATGTGGTGGTTGGGCCCTGCAACAGGTCCAGTGTGCACCCTACTTTACATAGCAATAGTCAGGGTAGGCTCCAACAACCTCATGACTCTGAAAGGGATTGAACATCCATCCATTTTCTTAGCCGCTTTGTCCCTTTTGGGGTTGCGGGGATGCGGGAGTCTAACCCGGCTAGTGATGGGCGAAGGCAGGGTTTACCATGGACAGGTCACCAGTCTGTCGCAGGGCCACAATCACACATACATCCATACCTAGGGGCAATTGAGAGAAAATCCGTAAAAAATCTGTCACCATCACTGAGTTCCAGAAATTCTGAAAACGTTCAGCAATTGCTTGAATTTAGCTTCTTTGCAGTTAAACTGTTTAGATTTTTGTTTGTTGTGCATGCTATTGTACAGGGATGTAACCATTGTTTTAATGGTATATAGTTGATATTGGTTCATTTGGAACTATCCAATTCCCTGAGCTAAAATCATGTTTCATCAAGTTAAACCCACTGTTGTTTTTCCATCTCAAAGAGTTAAAATTGAACATTTTTAGAACTTCATATCACATTGTATGATCACACGTCTTTGCAAAATTCAAAGTGTTTCCACATACTAGACAGTAATGATTATTTGATCATTCTTTTGCTGCCATCATGTGTGTTGTCCTCTTTTTTCATTTTTGAAACTATTTATTTTATTTAGTAACAATACATAACATTAAAATAATACTATATAAACATAAAACAGTTAATAAATAAAAATAAGCAGAAAGAAGAAAACTTATAATATCTGCCCCATTAATCAACCAATTTAAATCTAAATCTATCAAACAAGAGTAAAGAAGATGATCTTTTACATAGGTATAGATGAACAAAAATACATACACATTTCCAGAAACAGTTGTCTAAACAAACCCTCATTTAATTCTATTATATATATTCTATTATATGTACTGTATACAATTTATGAACTTATTTTTCAACAACTTATCTCTAATATTTACTTAACATTTCTTTCTTGAGAACCCGGTTAAAGGCAGCAATTGTTTTTATGTCTTTCATTTCCTTATCAGTGGATTCCATATGTTAGAACTGTACACTGAGACAGATCTCTCCAACACTTTAGCTCGAAATTTTGGTTTTCTGAATACTGCATGTCCTTTTAAATCAATGTGACTTTTGTTGACAATTTTACAATATTGATAGTCGCTTTAGATAACACCCGTCAAAGTCAAGGCCCGAGCCTACAAGGCCCACATAAATGTATTTTATTATTATAAATGGCTCCATGTTGTCTTGCTAACATTCTGAAGCAACTAACTTGTATAATCTTGACAGAATATATTATTATGGAGTTTAAAATTTTGAAAGTTATTTGAGGTTTAAGTTGATATGATACTATGCAAACTTATATTATTCAGATCCTCCAGGATTTCGATGCAGATTTTTATGATTGTTACGACCTGAAGTGCCTGATGATGCTGCAGCTTATGTAAAAAGTTGCAATGTTTTTGAATATAACATTTTTTTGAAAAGCGCCCGAAAATTTTTTATTATGAAATAAAAAGCATATTTTCATATTCCAACTCTTTTTATTGTGACCCATGCACACAGAAAATACAGCATCATCAGCATATAGAATGTTGTTGAGCTGTCATTTAACTAGAACTATCAAACACAAAATGAACTTTGGTCTTTCCTGCTCACAGTAACCCAAATATGTGTTGATTTAAACATATTTTAGAGTAAAATATTTTCCAGTGAAAAATCATGAACTGAAAAAACAGCATAAACAGATGAATCCTCAGATCTCCATATTCTCAGAATCTTCCTCTTCATCTATTTCAAAAACATCACTGCTGAGTTGCTGGTAGAGGAAGACAAAGGCTTAGAGGAGCTGATCTGGTTTTAATGATCTGCTCTGTTTTAAAGAAGCTTCTCTCAGGTGTCTATAGGTTTGTTGTGGTGGAGGTTCTATGTGAAATTCTTTTCCTGCAGACTCTAAATTCTTCCATTGTATTATCAATTGAAGTGAAATTGTTCCAGATTTCCAGAGTTTCTCTCTGTTTTTCTCTTCATACTCTGTGCCTGTGCCCCATCACGCCGCGTGCACGCCCGAGGACAGCGTAATCTTGTGTGCGTGCACACAGCACATGCCCATTCGTGGGGTGACCGTGGCTGGAGGGACGCATGATTTCAACAGTGCGAAGGCAGTGAAAGACTTTTTAAACTTTAAGCTCCGGGTGATGGGACGAGATATGAGCGCGAGTATTTGAGGTGTTCTCGAAATATTTGATTTTTGCAGATTTTACACACTGCATGTCATGTCAACCTCCTTACCCCAGGAGTTGTAGAACCCGAAGTGCGCCCAAACATTTACGTTCATTGACGACGGGACCAAAGGAATCCCTTTTTTCATCTCCCATGTTGTAGCGCAGCGCGCGCTCAGTATGCTCCGCTCGCCTCCAGAGAATAAACTACGGTAGCCGTTTCATGACAAACATTACAGCTTGCAAGTAAGCTTGCAGGTTCGAGCCATTAATGAAATATATAAATGCAGGAATATGGGGGAAAATTGATTCTTGGACATCTAGATTTGATTCTGAATCGTTAAAAATGAGAATCTGGATCGATTTTTTCCGACACCCCTACTTATTTGCTTCAGTCTCTGAGTGGAATCATATTCTTAAAAAAATAAAATAAAATAATGAATAAAGACAATAAGTCTGCAGCCACAGAACTAATTTCACAAATTTAAATGCAAGAGAAAAACTTTTTTGGCATCTATCGTTTCCACTAATACTGAAAGTTCTGCTTCTTTGCAGGAGAAATAGTAATTATCTTGTTCTACTTGATGGTTTTACTTCCATTTAGGGTGAGCAGCTGTATTAAAGTGTGGTTTTAGTGTAAAGACTCCACACCCTTCAGCATTGTGCTGTTTTAACTGCTTAAACACACTGTGTGTAATAGGAAAATTTGATTTATTAACTGCAGATAGAATTTGCTGTTCAAACTCTTTAAAGGTTTTCAGCTGCATTTTGGTTCTCTACTTTATGACACATCCTTAAAAAACATTTAAACTTCTTTCCTCTGATCCTCTACTCCTCTGGTTTGAGTGAATCATCCACAACTGAATCATTGTCAGAGATCAAACTGTTAGAATCCTCTATCTGAGGCTGCATGCAGCGTGGCAAGACTTCATTTTTCAGGAACCATATCTGCAAACAAGCTGTGAAGAAGACGCCTCTTTAACATCCGCTCTCCAATGTGAGAAGTCATAGGGTTTTTCAAAGATCATATCTGTTGCAAACCCACAGATCAAATGTTGTCTTTACATTTTTGGACAAACTCTTAAGGAGTATATTTGAAATGTCAAATTTAAGAGTTTTGTAGATCTCCTCATTTTTATGTTATTTTTTGTATTAAGAAGATAGGAAAAAACATTGAGATCAAATTTGAAAAACCATTTCTTCTGTAAATAAATGATGTTGTTGAGGATTATCCGAGATCCGTTACACCCCTTCTTCAGTGAGTCTGAGGTGATCGGCTCCAGCTTCCTGTCTGACATGGACGTCCAAACTGGACAATCAGGAGACACTGAAGTCTTCCCCCTAATTAGTGAATCAATATTAACCATAATAAATACCTCTCTAGAAACTGGTTATGTGCCTCAGTCTTTTAATTATGCGGTTGTTAAACCTCTTTTGAAAAAGCCCAGCCTGGATCCTGACATTCTGGCCAACTTTAGACCATTATCCAATTTCCCATTTATTTCTAAAATTTTAGAAAGAGTTGTAGCAAAGCAGCTACAGCACCACCTACAGGACAACAATTACTTTGAAGATTTTCAGTCAGCATTCAGACCTCACTATAGCACTGAAACTGCACTCGTTAGAGTTACTAATGACTTGTTATTGGCTTCAGATAAAGGACTAATCTCTATTCTGGTCCTGTTAGACCTCAGCGCAGCCTTCGATACCATCGACCACAGCATCTTACTTCAGAGACTAGAGCATCACATAGAGATGAGAGGATCTGCCCTCCAGTGGTTTGAATCCTATTTATTTGATAGATACCTCGTAGTTCATGTGAATGGACAGTCTTCTCATTGTATTCAAGTTAGCTACGGAGTCCCACAGGGCTTAGTTCTCGGGCCCATCCTGTTCATGCTTTACATGTTGCCCATAGGAAATATAATTAGGAAACATAATTAGGAAACATAGCATTAATTTCTACTGTTATGCAGATGATACACAGCTGTATTTATCCATTAAACCAGACCAGAATGACCACCTAGAGAAACTGAATTCCTGCATCAGAGACATTAAGTCCTGGATGACAATTAATTACCTCCTCCTAAACCCAGAAAAAAATTAGATCATTATCCTGGGCCCTAAACACCTGAGAGATGCTCTCTCGGATCAGATATGGAGTATTGGATGGAGTAAATATTGCCTCCAATTCTACAGTCAGAAACTTTGGGGTTTTATTGACCAGGATTTATCGTTTAAGGCTCACATATCACAAGCTTGTAAAACTGCATTTTTTCACATTTGCAATATAGCTCGGATCAGAAATATGTTATCTAAAAGTGATGCTGAAAAACTCATCATGCATTTGTTACGTCTAGACTGGATTACTGTAACTCTTTACTAATATCGTGCCCGAAAAGCATTCTTCCGCTCTCTTTGGGGTCCAGTTGACTCCAACCACATATTGTTGTGTGATTTCTTCCATGACAAATGTGGACAGGATTTTTATGTCTGCCATGGACATTAGTAAAACTCAAAATCTCAAAATCTGTGGGAAAAAAAACTTCAGCGCACTGTCTTGTGGGGTCCAGATGACCCCACTTTTAATGTAAACAAGCTAAGGAGAGCGGAAGGGTTACAAAGTGTACATCTTGTTCAGAATGCAGCAGCCAGATTGTTAGCAGGAACTAGTAGAAGAGAACACATCACTCCTGTGTTAGCTTCTCTCCACTGGCTCCCAGTTGAATCCAGGATCAAGTTCAAAATCCTCCTGTTAACCTATTAGGCTCTGAGGCCTTGTCCACACGTAGGCGGGTATCAGCTAAAACTAATATATTTCTATACGTTTTGGCCTATCATCCACACAAAACCGAAGATTTAAGTCACTCAAAACCGTACATTTGAAAAACTCCGGCCAAAGTGAAGAATTTAAAAAACTCTGGTTTTGCGTCTGAGTGTGGATATGAATAAACGATAATTTATGTTTTTAAACGTCACTTTTTGCGACAATGAATGCATACACGTCATAGATGCACCATTGTTTAAGTCAGACAGTGGTCAGCATGGACCCAAGGAGTGTGTTACTTATTACCCTGGTACATGCGCTTTTTACTTGCTTTTTTTTTACAAACTCAATTACTGCTTCTTGTCGAGGAGCAAAGTAAAGCAAGTAGGTAAGTAAATGTTTATTTCTATAGCACCTTTCACAGATAGAAATCACAAAGTGCTTCACAAAAAAGACAGAATAAAATTACAAACAGTCATCCACATATTATACAGATATATTAACATAAAAGACAGTAAAAACAAGGTAAAACACAATAAAAGACAAAAATAAAATTAACTAAAAGTTCTTTTGAATAAAAACGTCATTTTGACTTTAGCTACACTCCTCAGGTGATACATACAATTTTTGACAGTTTGTCTAGCATGCCGATCCAAAGACAGAGATTTGTCAAAGAACAACCCCAGGTTCCTGACACTTGCCTGAACAGAGGAGCTCAAGGTGCTGTTTGATAAAAGGGATTTTGTTGTCTGGGGCAAAGATCACTGTCTCTGTCTTTTGAGTGCTTTAAGTGTAAGTGGTTATGTTTCTGGGAAGGAGCAATACAGTTGAATGTCGTCTGCATAAAGATGGTAGGAGATGTGGCTAAATTTACCTATTAGTTTTCCAAGGGGGATCATGCATAAAATGAATAAAATTGGGCCCAGAACTGATCCTTGTGGTACACCACATGATATATTTTCTGTTTTTGAGGATAATGAACCTACATTGATATTAAAAGTTCTTCCACTGAGGTAAGAGACAAACCAATCTAAAACAGACCCAGACAGACCATAATCATCTTGAAGATGTGCAATCAGAATCAGAGGTGGGTAGAGTATTCAAAAATTGTACTCAAGTAAAAGTATTGTTACTTTACCAATATAGCACTCAAGTTCAAGTACAGAGTATGCATCCAAATAATTACTTGAGTAAGAGTAAAAAAATACTTGAATTAAAATCTACTCAAGTACTGAGTAATTAATGAGTAACGTCCCATTTCTGTCATAAAAAAATGACAAAAAAACAATGATATAATCCAACTTTTAATAAGGCTGGGCAAAAGACATACATACATTTATTTGCAAAATAAAACATTAGGCAACATATTCTTCAACAAGTTCACAATAAATTGTGAGAGGATTTTTTTTTTTTTTTTGCAAAACAATGTCCTTTTGCCAATATATTGTTAATTCTTTTCCGCTGTTTTTAGTCACAAAAATTAGAAACCTTTCAAACAATAAAGTTGTCCTTGAACTTAGACATATTTCTTTACATAAAATACAAGATTATCTATTTGTGATGCTAAATTTAAATCAGTGGAAGTGTGTACAGCATAAAAAACTGAATGTAAGTTGCTGCAAGAGAAAATTTTTATCTAAAACCTAAAAACAAACAAAAAGGAGAAAAAAAAATCACAAATTAAATTGACTGTTCAGCTTCAACAGTAGCTGGCTCTCAAGGTTATTGCAGTGAAGCTGTGATCTTTAAGCAGTAAAAAGAAGTCCTGCATGACTAAAGAGTCTCTCACAAGCTGCGGATGCTGGAAGACTTGAGTTGAGTTGGAGTGAAAGTCTCTTGATTAGAGGGAAAGAGTGCAAGAGATGCATATCTCCAGTGGATGGGCATGAAAGGTACCTCTCCAGCTCTCCTGTTTGGGGTTTTCTCAATCCAAAAAAGTCATCTTCATCAGAGAGGCTGCTGGTGGGCAGTTATCATCATCATCATCATCAGGGTCAATGTCGAGGTGATTTTTGATGTAGTCAAGGCCTGCAGAAACACATGAATAGCTTTTAATAAAACAAGAATTACATGATCTGATCACTCATTCACTGCACAGGTCACCAATCAGGAAGCCTACGGTGTAAAATGATCCAACACAAATCTAAAATCCAGCTTGTGATATGTTTATTGATATATTTACATGTTTTTAATATGTCCCCCTCTGTGGTCCAGCTTGCTCTGAATTTAGGCAGCAATATAGCTGCAACAATCAATTCCGGGCCCTTCAATCAAATGAGGTCATCTGAATCAACAACAGATAACTTAATAAAAGCCTGAAATTCTTTTTTAAAGCTTTAAACATATTTAATAAAACATGTAGAAATGATTTCAAAAGCTAATTGCAGATAGAAACACACTGGGCCCATGACATCTTTGAACTCAGGATATTCCTAGACATAAAAAACTCAGATAAACAAGGATCTTTGAGAGATTCTATCTTAAAGGTGGGGAAATATTTTAGTTTTTTTTTTTAAGGAGAAAAGCAGGGGATGTTATATGTACTGCAGTACTATCATTCTTTCACTACCTACATCCATTGCACATGCGCAGACCCAAACTCATAGTTTTCAGTTTACGAGATAACCCATTAATTGCCGTTTTGTGACTTAGTTACATTTAATTTTTGTAAGACGTCTTAAAAGGTTAAATGTTCACATTGAGTAGAACTCAAAAGAAACTTACCAAAACATGCTTCCTCAAGTTTGATGTTGAGTCCTTGTAGGCTGAAATGTCGATATTTTTGGGAAGACACAACTGGCAGCGCATTAAATAGCTCGTGTCTTTCGTGCAATGCAAGATAAACATCGGTCGTAAGTGAAGCCAAAGGTGATCTGACGGCCCCGGCTGAGAATCACCATCGTCCTTTGTCGCCACCGTTTAGAGGAGTGATTTGCCTGCGCGCTTCCTCCAGAGGATAGGTTTCGTGTTCAGTCACGTGACTATATGGCTTCATATGATCAGTCACAAGGAGTCTTATGACGGTACGGAGCCGGGGAAGTTTCTCTGCCACCACAGGATCATTTTACATTATTTTGATTTATTCCAGTCAAAAAGAGCGGTAACAAGCAGCAAGAGGCCTCGTGTACTTGAGTAAAAGTAAAAAGTACGCCATATTTTGACAACTCTCAAAAGTACAATTTACCCAAAAAGTTATTTGAGTAAATGTAACGGCGTAAATGTAACGAGTTACTACCCACTTCTGATCAGTATGTTGTGGTCAACAGTGTCAAATGCCGATTTGAGGTCCAGAAGCACCAACACTGCAAAAAAAGGTATTCCTAGAATAAGTAAAAAACACTAATTTTGAGAAAAAAAATACTAGAAAGTAGTCAAATTATCTGTCCCTGCAGCAAGTAATTTTTACTTAGCAAGAATTCTTGAAACAAGACATGAAAATCTAGAAACAAGACATACCACACAAGGATTTAAAAAGGGTAAAATAAGCATTTAAAGCTAGATACTAGATAGTATGACTTAAAATTGGATGTTATAAAGCCTCAAAATAAGTGATTTTTGCTAGTTTTTAGAAAATAGAAATTAAAATAAGATCTTATTACAGGTTACCCCATCTTAATAAATCATCATAAAGCTTAAAACAAGATCTAGTTATCGGAAAATAAATCTAATTTTTTCCATTCAAAATAATGACAAATGCAGTACAGCTTTTCAAATTTTATTGAAGTTTGAATTAACACTTCAAATGGAACACAAAAAATGACCTTTTACTTTGTTACCTTCAGAAAAATTAAATACATTAAATTCCTTTTTCTCATTACTGTCTGGGGAAAAAAGTTTCAGCCCCTAAATGTAAACAAAATACCATAGCTATTTATCATTTTCTGTGTCCATCAACTAAGAAAAGTAATTGTCATTACAAAAATATATTTAAATAAAATATCAAACAGGCATAATGATTTTTTTAAGCAGAATACACTGAGAACATTCCATCCAAAATCAGACAATCAATAACAAGCAAAAATGCAAAAGTTACTGCTCAATAGAAGATTTCCATTCGGCTACTGCCTTTTTATAAGCACTCGTGGCATCTCTGTCATGGATGGCGTCACCAATGACCTCAGTTTGGGTGACTGAGAGGAGTGTAGCAACACATTTAGGTTATGTAAGGTGTAATGTGTAGTATACGCCATTAATACCAAAGTCCTTCACAAAAATCTTGAGGAATGGGGCCCACAGGTGTGGTTCCCACTGCAACGAAGCTGGTCGTTCCATCAAAGAGGAGCACGAGGGAAGACAAAGGCCGCTTCTCTAAGTAGATTGTGGGGTCCTCGCCATGCTGAAATAAAGATCAGAATAGTCAGGGTCTGGGAAAAAAAATGTTTGAAAAAGCAGTATTTTAATGTGCCAATCAGGTGTTACAAAATATTTGGCATTAAAGCACCTTCAAATGAAAATAAAGTTTTTGAGTTTTAACGTGTGGTATTTTTCTTATCAAAGAGGCAGCTGCCCAACCACACAGAGGACGTTTTTTAAACAGACTTCAGATAAACATGAAATAGGACTTTTTAAGACATTTAGGTTGTGAGATTTTGGTTAAAAACTTTATAATTATAATATAAACTACATAAACACTGAGAATGTGTTTTTTTTAAATAAAAAAATATCATAGGGAGACTTTAAATGCTGATCAAACAAAATATTTACCTTTAGGACACGAAGGAGAGCCTCGCTGGCACTTCCAAGCCGTTTTGGTAGTGGAGTCGATGAAGGGAAGAGTGATGGGAGTGGATTGATAAGCGTAACAGTGAAATCCGCTTCGAAAGACACACACACAAAAAAAAATGTAATGGAGTCATTTGAACTGAAACACGTTTTAAAAAAACAAACTTACCTCTATGCACGTCCAATGGAAAAGGTGGTCTCAGAGCCTTCTTCCAGACAGCAAAAAACTGAACTTTTGCACAGAAGTTCTTCCATCTCCCCTTCATTTCTTCTATGTTCTTGAGGTTAGCACCGCCCACATTACGGCACAGCTCATCCATTGCCTTTGGCAAAAAGAAAAAAAAAAGCTTATGTCATTTCACCACAATTGACCTTAAAGAGCTAAACAAATAAAATTAAAACGAGGTAAAAAGCTTACATTTTTAATTTCTTTGAAGCATGGATATGCATCAAACATTTTTGAGGCCCTGTCTTCTTCCCTTGTAGACAGCTGTGTCTCAAACTCAAGGTCCAAAAGCTGAGCTACATCACTTTGGTTTGGTTTTCCTTTGGACTTGTACATCTTGCTCAGGGTTTTACAGTGCCTGGCTTGCACCTTCCGTCTGTCCTGGCCTACTTAAACAAATGATAAACAGAAACAATTTAAATCCCAAAGACATAAAATGCTTCAAAGCCTTGATGGATAAGAAAATGCTTACCAAAATCATTATCTCCAGGTGCTGCTGGCTGAGGTGTTACGTTCTTGGGTTGGGAGCAGGACTCGGACACAACCAAAATTTGATCTTGTGCTATAGTAAATACTAATGAAAGGAACATAGGGTTAATTTATATCCTGCTAACTAACACTAACCTTAACACATCTCCAACTACACATACCTGCGCTTGTCTCCTCACTGGGTTCATCCTCAAGAAGTATGATAGAATCACTTGTGCTGCTTGTGTCAAATTCTGATCCAGGAAAAATATCCTTCAAGTCCTCCCGGGTGAGATCTGATAAGGCTTCCTCATCAACGTCGACAGCTATTGATTAAAAATTAGACATTTAATTTTAAACAAAACCATTTCTGTCCCAGCCATGCAAAAAAAAAAAAAACTATTTACCATCATAAAATACAATCATGCCATATGCTTCCTCTCAGTGATTTTGTTGATTGTCAACTTGGAATTCCAACTTTGATTTATTGTTTCTTTATATTTTATATCTGTTTTATCAATCACAGAACTGCTAACAGAAAAAGTGTGGATGATAAAATTAATTTGTGTCTGGCCGAAATTTTGTAGCAACCAGTCATTGATTGTGCACCAAGCCTCTTCAGATTAAATATGGCGACACAATCCAGGCAGTGAACGGCAGAAACAGAACCCCCACCCCAGTCCAGTTTAAACGCCGTGTATTATTTGCAAAATAAAAGGAAGGAAACAAAATCCACGGGATAAACGCCTTTTAGCGCGTTCGTTTGGAGCGTTCGTGAAATGCCCGAAGTGTGTAGCTTAAAACTGGCCATCATTGTGTTCAAACGTTTCCCGGAAAAGAAAAAAAAAAACAGTATCTGGAAAGTACAATAAATGTTAAATAAATGTTAAAATGTTGTGACGTCTCATAAAAACACGCCACAATATTCACAAATCAACCTACGGGGTTAGCTAAAGTACCACATTCAAACAAAAGGGCTGATGTTAGCTCGGTCTAGCTAACCGGACATTAAACAAAAGAACTTACCTTCGAACACTGAAAAAGTTGTAGCATCAAAATCTTCCGTTCGTTGAATCCAAAACTGCTTTGACTAACTCCAAAGTCCTGTTTTATGGTCAAAAACCGCACAAGAAGCTTAACAATTCAGTACACTCCTTTCAAGCGGGAACAAACTTTCTGGACCGCGCTCAGTGAGACACTCATGGGGTCTTTTTTTTTTTTTTTTTCTTTTTTTTTTTTTTTTTTTTTTTTTTTTAAGAACTTTATTGAACATCATATAATTGAACAAATCCCAATAGTGATTGTTACAGTATTATGTAAAAAGAAATCATTGGCAAATATAATTTTACAACCAGAAGTAAAGATACACAAAGGATAATAGTAATATGACCAAGAGGGAAACAAATCAAATTGAGAATAATCTTAACATTAACAGAAAGGAAGAGAACATTCGTGCATAAAAAGAAAAAAATTAATTGAATAAAAAAATAAAAACATGAAATATAATCATTCGAGTAAAAGAGCACAAATTGTTTTAGTGTTACATGCCTTGGGTGTGTTAATTTTTTCCAAATATCTATAATATTGACAGAACTCTATCTTAAAGCTTTCAAATCTGGGTGTTGTTTTTCTAAATCTGGATTTATGTATGTAAAATTTGGATTGGAGGAGTAACAGATTTATACTATTTTCTACCTTCATATCATCAGATTTGAAATAAGTGAGAATATGTTCAAAATTTAATTATATATTAATATTTAATTTGCTATTTATAAAGCGTTCTAATTGGATCCAGAATTCAAGAGAGAATTTACAATGATAGAAAAGATGAAGAACAGATTCAGGAAAATCCTTACAGAAACTACAGTTATTTTCTATATCTGAGAATTTGGATATAAACATATTTGTGGGGTAAATGTTGTGTAGAATTTTTTTGTGTATTTCCTTAACTTTGTTATTTATACAAAATCTGTCTGGTAGTAACCATGCTTTCTTCCAATTGATATTATTTAAAAGACTGTTCCAATACATTTCTCCTTTAGTTGTAAAGTTTCTTTTTTCACATAAAGTGTTGCGTATATGTTTGTTGTTGCATTTTTTATTAAATATTTCAATACCTTTAATTATTAAGGGAGAGTCTAATTGAGATGCCTTTTGGTATTTAAGGTGAGAGGTCATCAGTTGAACTAATCCAGAGGGAAGAGCCTTCATTACAATATTGAATTCTTTATTTGTAACTGGAAAACATTTTTGATATAAGAACCTGTCATAGTCCAACAGGGTCCCATTTTCATCAAAAAGATCAGAAACATAAATAATTTTTTTATCTATCCAATTTTGTTTAAATAAAGATTTGTCCTTGACAGTTACATCTCCATTGTTCCATATTATACTTTTGTGCGGTGAAAAATTATGTGTATAGCACAACTTCCAAGCAAGCAGGGCTTGTTGATAAAAATTTGATAGATTGAGAGGAATCTTTTTGATATTATAGTTGCATTTTAATAGAAACGAAAGACCGCCTATCTTATTAAAAATATTGGATGGAATAAAGTACCAAATTGAATTTGAAAGTTGAAGGCATTTTTTAATCCAGTTAATTTTGAATGTGTAGTTTAAATCTGAAAAATTAATAAGTTCATAACCTCCTTTGCATTGGGGGGCATAAAGTTGTTCTTTCTGAAGATAATGACGTCTATTTTTCCAAATAAAGTTGACAATAAGGTTGTTTATTTCTTTGGAAGTTGAATCAGGAACAAATAAAGATAAGGCTGGATAAACAACTCTTGAGATTCCTTCCGCTTTAGTCAGTAGGATCCTCCCAAAAATAGATAGATCTCTTTGAAGCCACATATTCATTACATTTTGCATCTTTTTAATTCTGAGGGAAAAGTTTTGTTTTGTCTAGATTTTGTGTCCTTGGTTATACTGATTCCTAAATAAGTAACAACATCCTTGACAGGGATACCATGAATTTGTTTGTACGCTACATTTTTAATACTTAATAATTCACATTTGTCTAAGTTAAGATGTAGACCGGAAGCATTTGAGAATGATTCAATTGTACTTAAAGCAAGGTCTATTTGATTTTTATCATTTAAGAATAATGCAGTATCGTCTGCGAGTTGGGTTATTTTGATTTCCTTTTGAAATATGGATAAACCTAGTAAATTTGGGCAGTTTTTAATCCTTAATGAAAGTAATTCTGCTGCAATTAAGAAGAAAAAGGGAGAGATTGGGCACCCTTGGCGCACTGATCTATTGATGGAAAATCTTTGGGTAGTATTAGGATAGAGAAGAACAGAGCTGCTGATGTCTTTGTAAAACATTTTAGCCGTAGATATGAAATTTCCCCAAAGCCAAACAACTGCAGAGCATCATAAAGAAAGGGATGCTCTACAGTGTCAAAAGCTTTGTAAAAGTCTAGGAAGAGGATGAATGCTTCAGAGTCAATGTGTTCTGAGTAATCTAATAAATCCAAAATTAATCGTATATTGTTGCTAATATGTCGATTTTTCATAAAACCAGTTTGAGTTTCGCTAATAATTTCGTATAAATTACTTTTCAAACGTTGGGCAAAAACAAGAGCTAATATTTTATAATCTACATTCAGAAGTGTTATTGGTCTCCAATTTTCTATTATGACGGGGTCTTTGTTTGGTTTAGGTATTAAAGTAATTAAACCCTGCTTCATTGTAGGTGTCATTTCCTGTTGCTCAATGCACTCTTTGTACATCTCCATGAGATGTGGATTGATGTCATCCCAAAAGTGACAATAAAATTCTTTGGAAAGACCATCATTTCCAGGAGATTTACCATTGTTCATCTTTTTTAATGCAGTTAAAAACTCATCTTTAGATAAAGGATTGTCACAAATAGATTTGAATTTTTCTGAAATAGACGGGATGTGTTCTTTGAGATTCTCAAAGAATGTTTGACAATGCTCAACATTAAATTTGGATATATACAGTTCTTCATAGAAAGTCTTAACATGTTTTGCAATTTCCGTGGGGTCAGTACAAATAACATCATGAATTTTCAACTTGGTAATTGTATTTCTTTTATAATTTCGCTTCTCTAGTGCAAAAAAGTAGCTAGTGTTTTTTTCTCCATTTTCCAACCATTTAGCTCTAGATCGAATGAAGGCGCCTTTTGCAGCATCAATATATAATCTATCTATCTCATTTTGGAGATGGGTTAACTGTGTCTGTTCATCATCAGAGAGGTCAGTTTTATTTAGTAAAGACTGTATAGTTACCATTATCATATTTTCTTGGCCTGTTGATTTTCTTTTAGGGTTTTTGTGTTTAATTGCTATTGACCTGACTTTAAATTTAAAAAGTTCCCATTTTTGTTTAGCATTCATATTTTTATTTCCGAATATATATTCTGCTTCTTGTTTAATTAAATTTTCAAATGCTTTATCCTCAAGTAATTTGTTATTGAATTTCCAGTATCCTCTTAATTTGTTGTTAGTTTGGTGTTTTCGAACCATTTAGTTGAATAGAATCATTTTATGATCAGAAAAGGGAGCATAACAGTGTGAGATATTAGTTATGTATTGCAGAGAATTACATGAGGTCAGCCATAAATCTATTCTTGATTGTAGAGTTTTACGAGAATTACTCCAGGTAAACTCTCTGCTATTTGGATTGAAAAAGCGCCATGCATCACTTAGAGAAAGTTTATCAATTAAAGAGGAAGTCAATTTAAATTGTGAGTTTTGAGCTCTTTCTGGAAATCTATCCAAAGAATCATCTGGAGCATCATTAAAGTCACCACCAAATATCAAATGTGCATCTTTGTATTTAGTAATGAAAACCTGTATAATGTTGTAAATAATGGCAGATAAATTCTTTGCTTGTGCTGTTACATTATGACATACATATTACAAATTATAAATATTGAATTATCCAACTTTACTGCCATTACTATCCATCTACCATCTTCTGAACTTTTTTTCTCTAATATATCCCCAGTAAATTTGTTAAAGAGTATTGAAACACCCGCAGAATGATTAGAAGCATGTGAGAACAGGAACATATCTCCCCACTGAGCTCTCCAAAATTTTTCATCCAAATCACAAGAATGAGTTTCTTGCAGCATAATAATATTTGCACCAGTTCTTCTAAGAAACAGAAATAATGCTTTTCTCTTGGTTAAATCTCGTAGTCCCCGAACATTTAGAGAAATTATTTTCAAAGAGTTGAACTTAAATTCAGTCATTGTTTACAGAACACGTAACACAGATCAAGATTATGAACACAATAATACATTTGTTCGAAACTTACCTAGCTTTAGGGAGAAAGCTAGAGAAAAAAAAAAGTTTTCAAAAGTTTGACATGTCTTCTTAAAGGTAAACTGTAATCCAACAAATGACTATTAGTCACTGAGTCTTTGTTCATTTCCAACAGTAACATTTCTTAGAGAGTTTCAGCTGAAACTCTCTTTCCATCGATTATGGCATCCTGTCCTCGCCAGGTAGCCTTCTTTCCTTCTTTCCGAGCTTTGTCCACTAGCGGCCAAATCTTCTTCCTGTTCTGTCTTTCGCGAAAGGTCAGATCTTCAGTGATACGAAGCTTCTTTTCTTTCATAATTGCAGCAAGCCCTCCAGATCTTCTGTCTGAAGACACGCATTGTGAATTGAATGAGGACAGGTCGAGGCCTGCTATCATCTTTACGCTGTCCCACACGATGCACTGTGTCAATGACAAAGCCAAATTTCTGTCTTTCATCCGGTGTAATCTGGGCAAAAACCTCAAACACTTTCACTCTTGTTTCCTCCGACGTTTCATTTGTGGATTCAGGAAGGTTGAACAGCTTGAGATTCCACCTCCGACTGTATCGCTCCATTTCATCCGTCTTCAACTCCAGATCAGAAAATCGTCGGTTCACTTCATGCATCCTCTCCTCGCCTTTTTTAACCTGGTGATCCAAGCCTTCCACCACTTCTTTGATGCTTACAATATCTGCAGTATTTCTACAGATTTTCTCTTCAAGGGATGCAAATCTGCCTGTTAATTCGTGGATTGCATTGAGAATATCAGCATTTGAAACATTTTCTTCTTTTTTTTCCTGAACACTGCTTCTTTGATTGAGGACTCGAAATAGGAGTTACATGCAGAGGTGCGCCCGCTGTGCTTGGGTCTTCATCATCCATGTCCATTAGCATCATGTTCCCTTTGGTCTTATCGCGTTTCGGCATGATAATAGCAGAAGCTAGTAGAAGCTAAGTCTGCTAAGAGCTGGGTTAAAATCCGTTTTGCAAGAATTTTCAAAGCGAGAAATTAAAGCTGGATTTACGTTTTTTTTTTTTTTTTTTTTTTGAATAAGCTCTCTTACCAGCAATGTGCAAACAGTCATTTGTTGTTTTGTTGACTTTGGAGAAGGTTTGGCACTCAAACTTCTGAAGAACTTAGATCACCGCATGTTTACAGTCCGCCATCTTGCCGGACCCCCCTTGTTTTCGACACTCATGGGGTCGACTAGCCGCAGCTTGGCGCTATGACGTCATATATGTGGGACGAGTAAACGTAGTTTTTCTATGAAACGAGACCTTGATAAAGTTAAAAAAAAATAAAAAGTTGCCAGATATACGCATAAAAACAAATATATTCTATGCTAAATAGGCTCACTGTGTTATTTTGCGTAATCTTGAAAGATTTATGCATCTCACATCCACCGAGGTCATCAACGAGCGACGGCGGCCTTTTTTTGGGGTGGGGTGGGGGTGTGTGTGAAACGTTCAGGACCCTTTTCTATCACTTTTGTTGTTGAGCAATGTTTCAAAGAGTTTTGCAGCATCAGTTTAAATTAACTGTTCAGATGATGTTTTTTTGTTTTTTCTATTAATCTTACATTTGATACACTTCTTGCCACGGTCTTTAAAACAAGTATGTTCAATGTAAACTGTCTGAGGGACTGAATGGCTTCACCATGTTATGTACTCACTCTGTTTAATAAAATGTAGATGTTTTATGAACATTTCTTAAATTAAGCAATTTGAGTTTTTTTTATCTTAAATCAAGTTTTCTTATTGTCAAGAGTATGGAGCACAAGGATTTTTACTCATTTTAATAATTATTTTCTTAATTCTAGATTCTAGATCTTAACAAGAAATCTTTTTTTTGATTGTTCTAATTTTAAGAGAAGCTTGGAAAGTTGAAGAGCAAAGATAAGATAAAATAACTTAAAACTAGATAAAATATCTTGAATTTCTAAAAACAAGATTTAAAATCTTTGCAAGAATCAAATAATTTGCAGTGAAAACAGTGAACCGGCCAGAGTCTGCCACCATGAGCACGTCATTCGAGACCTTCAGTAGAGCTGTTTCTGTAGAGTGATTCTTCTTAAAACCTGACTGGAAAATACCAAATAATGTGAATTTAGTTGCTCCGCAACTACCTTCTCCAAAATTTTTGAGACAAATGGAAACTTTAATATTGGTCTAAAATGTTTTGGGTCGGAGTGATCAAGGTCAAGCTTTTTTAGGATGAGAGTGATAACAGCATGCTTTAAAAAAAAGGGGGGACAGATCCTGACTTCAATGAGAGATGAATGAGTTCAACAATAGTCACACCAATGGTTTGAAATACTTTTAGGAAAATACTAGTCAGAATTACTTCAAGAGGAGAAGAGGAGGGTTTGATTTTCTTCAGTAAAGAATGACCATCCTCCACAGTTACAGGAGAGAAGTTAGACTATGATGGTGACTGTCGAGATCCCAGGGAGGCTGGAATACTGACTAAAGGAGGAATGTTTGCTCCAACATCCAAAACCTTTGTCAAAAATCCCTGCAGAAATGAGCTCCCATCAACGTCTGACCATTTAGGGAATTGAGTTGCAGATGGACAAACAAGTGTATTCAGCGTGTTGAAAGTAATTTTTGGATTCCATCATTTTGTTGAGATGAGTGTACAGAAAAAAGCTGATCTTGCCTGTTTTATCTTCTCATTAAGCGCAAAAATCAGTTCTTTCAGATGGAGTCTGTACACCTCCAATTTGGTTGATTTCCATAAACACTCAACTTTACGACAGAGTCTTCTGGAGCTGCGAATATACTCATTAATCCAAGGAAGAGCCTTATTATTAGGAGGGACTATGCTCTCTCTAATAGGAGCAACTATGTTTAAAATGGAAACACAGTGACTGAAGATTTTATCAGGGAGTCAACATCCTTAAAATGTCTAAAAGAATCAGAATAAAAAAAAAAAAAAAAAAAAAAAATCAATGACTATCTGACATATCAAGACCCAAAACACGTCGCTGAGTCACGTGAGCAGTGGGTTGAGATAGACAGGGATATGATACATTAAAAGAGATCCCATCACCCATCATCAGCACCGAATCAAGCTTGAAAATACTTGATAAAAATTCAGCAAACTCGTCTAAAAACACGTGAGCCGGGCCAGGAGGTCGGTAAATTAAAAAAACAATAAAAGAGAGGGTTGGATCCGACCTTAGTCATCTGGAGTTCAAAAGAGCTGAAGGAGTCCGAGGTCAGCTTGGTGCAGGGGAAAGCATCCCAGTGGACGAGAGCCAGTCCTCCTCCACCCCGTCCAGATGAGCGGGGGGGGTGCTGAGCACGGAGAAGTCCGGGGGGCACAGTTCAATCAGGTGGGTGTTGTCCGACACTCGCTGCCAGGTCTCTGTAAGGCACAGGAAATCCAAGTACTCCGACGTGAAATTGTCATTCAAATAAAGAGATTTATTTGAAATCGACCGTACATTTAGCAGTACAAACCGAGCGTATCTGTGGTGATCCTTGCTGGTCCAGAACTCCGAGACCCCAGTATTTCCCGGCACAGAGGCACCCCTCAGCGGTGGTGAGAAGGGCCTGCAGGCGTTCGACAGCTGTTCCTCGAAGCCGATGACAGGTGTCAGCCAGCTGATCCCTGGCTCCAGTACACGCTGCGACGGACAAAAACGTTTTAACTCAAAGAGCTTTGTCTTGAAATGTCCAGTATGCCGATCCAAACAGGCTTTTAGAAGCACAGCTTTACCGCCTCTTTTTCCACGGCGCCTGTAGCATTTCTTCCCCAGAGGAGGAAGAACGGGACAGCGGCGCAGGAACTCTGGAATATCCTCCAGGAAAGGTGGCACATGTTTCCAACCACCAAAATGACATGGATAAGGGATGTTGACTGAAAGTTGAAGATCTAAGAGCGACTGTCGATCGTATACCAGCACACCAGTTGATTTTTGTGTGACATTTATCAATAAAAGTACAGTCATCCAAACATTGAGAAGGACAGACGGCAGGCCAAACACACTGGCGCCATCTTGAAGAATTTGTCCCATCCAGAGGAAAAGAGGCAGTCGGCTACTTTAGACCAAATACCCCTTCCTCCTCCTCCTCGAAGGCATGTCACTCGAGAAAGATGCTGTCAGAGATTTTGGGTCCGACCTGGATGCACCAGAATGAACTCTATTTAAATACGTAGTTGTAGAAGCTCATTTTTCTTTACCAATTCTGGTATTGCCTGTTCGTCCTGGGATAGGATCTCTCCCTCACGTGGGCATCCCTAAGGTTTCTTCGTTTTTCTTGACTCAGATTTTTTAGGAGTTTTTCCTTACCAGGAGGGAAGGTCTAAGGACAGGGATATCCAGTTTATTTAGTCTGTTAAGTCTTCAGTTATTTTTTCATATTTCATGACTATTTTCTGCATCTGTAAAATGACTTGCATGAAGCCCAATGAGGCAAAATTTCTTTGTGATTTTGGGCTATATAAATACAATTGAATTGAATTGAATTGAAGGAGAACCAGGATCAAACCAAAGTCCACATCTCTATTCTTAACTTCACACCTCCATCATAAAAACAACAGTTTGTTTAGGGCTGTTGACAGGAAACAAGATAGAAGCTGTGAAACACGTGTTAACACAAATTTAGAAGCGTATGTAAACTTAATTAACTTGAATGTGCTCGGCCTCCAAGATCGGCTCGGAGGATTGAGATTTGATGACGTGTAAGATTGCGATTGGTCCAGACCATTAGACTGACTTTATTTGGTGTTTGTTCTTGACAGACAAACGCTTGTGGTTAAAATGTGTCTTTAAATTAACCTGCATGCAAGTTATAAAGTTCTGCCTTTCTTAGCTTTGAGCTGCATTTCCACCACTGCTGTGTTTGAGCTGCAACAAAAAAAGTAAGAAGAAATGATTTTTCTACTCTATTCTTCAACTGTAATCGACATGTTGATTTCTGTGTGGAGTTTCTTCATTTGTTGTTGAATTGTGGATTTTTGAGAAAGTTATATTTATCACAAAGTAAGATACAACTGGTTTTTAGTTTATTCATAATTGTAGTGTTTGATACTTTAGTGATAACTAATATATCTGAGCATTCAGATAGAGATTTGAGTATTTTTTCTTTAATAATCACTTTTTTATAAGATGAAAAAATGGTATCAATATTATTTTTTTTTATTTAATATCCATTGCCTATTTATAACAATAATATTACAATATATGTGAGACATAATTATCTTTTATGTTATTCTATACTGACTCATTAAATTGTGATTTACATGATTGCAGATGGTTGGAATTCAAACTGTAACACTTATTATGGTCTGTCTGATGACGGGTGAGTGAATATTAAATTTGATTTTTAAAATTAAAATCCTCATTTAAATAAGTGACATTTTAATTGACATTTTTAAAACATTTTTGACTAGAAAAGACAAAGTTAATGTATTCTTCATGTTGTTTTAAAAGAATTTAACTGATTTTAAATATTAAATTAAAAGGTGAATTATACATTTTCTTAACGTGAACCATTAGATTATTAAAACTGCTGTACTTTTTTTCTCTATAAGGTTTGTTGTTTTCTCTTTCAGGTTTTCTGTGCGGAGAGACTAAGAGAGAGTTTAACATCAGAATACCAGAGACTGTTGAGGTTCTGACTGGATCATGTTTGACCATCCCTTGTTCCTTTGAAATAAGAAAAAAATATGATAAGAATTTAAACAGAAGTTGTGAAGGAAAATGGTTAGCTCCATATTCTAAAATCTCAAAATTAACACCAGTTGGTAAAATAGGAAATTTAACAGAAAAGAACTGCACTTCCACCTTCTTTAACCTGCATTCTGGTCATGCTGGTGATTCTCAATTCAGACTGGAATGTGACAATAAACTAAAATGGACTTTTACTAATCTGACTGTGACTGTTAAGGTCATAGGTAGGTGGACAAAATAAATAAAATATATAAAAGTAAAACATTTTGAAACGGAAAAATCTTAGAATTCAGACAACAAATAACCTCAAACTGTTTCTTCCTCCCAGATCTTCCTGCTTCACCGACTCTGACTCCATCAGCTCTGACAGTGAAGGAGGGAACCTCAGTCAGTCTGACGTGCTCGGCTCCAGCTTCCTGTCCGTCTCATCCTCCAACTCTGACATGGACGCCCAAACTGGCCGACAGTCAGGAGACACTGAAGGAGAACCAGGACCAAACCAAAGTCCAGATCTCTGTTCTGAACTTCACTGCTTCACACCTCCATCATGGAAAGAAGATAACATGCACAGCTGTCTACTGGAAACATGGAAACTCTCATGTATCTGTTCATTCATCTCTAACAGCTGATATTACATGTATGTTTGTCTGCTTTACATGTTTGACATTAACACAACTATTGCATTTTGATTATGACAATGTTTACAATCTTTAAACCTTTTTTTATTTTTTGTTTTTAGATTCCCCTAAAGACACCAGAGTTTCAGTCATTCCTTCTGGTCCAGTACCAGTAAACATGAATGTGAGTCTGACGTGTATCAGTGATGCTCGTCCTCCAGTAAAGAACTACAGCTGGTACAGAGCTGATGGAGAACAGGAGACTCTGATTGGACATGGAAGGTTTTTAAACATACAACATCATTAATAACAGAAATTATTTCTGTAAAGCTGGAAATGAACTGGGAACTGGACGATCTAACATCACTCACATAAATGTTCTATGTAAGTATCATCATGATCACTTTAATACCTTTAGATATTCTGTCATTATGAACAATACAAACAAACTTGTTAGTTTGATGCTGTTTGCCAAACTTATTTCATCAAGATACATTTTAGCTTTCTAGATTTTGTAGGTGAATCATTCAAACATCATTTTGAAGTCGAACGTTTTCATAATAATAGCTGACTTGATTATGCTGTTTTAATGAGACAAATATCACACCACAGATCTACAAAGTTTCTCTCTATCATTTTATCTCACTCTCTGCTGTCATTTCAGTTCCACCATGGATCCATCATTTATCTAAATGTATAAAAGCTGGAAACCAGATCAGCTGTTCCTGTGAAACTGAGGGGAATCCTGCTCCCAATGTGACCTGGTGGTTGAATGAAAAAACAGTTAATCAGTCTGAAACAACTGAAATCAACACAGATCCTTTAAACAAAACATATCTGAGGAGCAGCATCATTCTGAGTCTGTCACAGATAAACAATTTCACTACATTGATCTGCTCCAGCTCTAACTACCTGGGATCAACCAAACATCAGTTTAGTTTGAAAGACCTGATGATTCTGGGTGAGTCAACTGTAAATTCTGTATATCACAACCACTGTTCCCTCTAAGCTGCGCATGTGTGCAAAAATAAAAGTTCTACTGAACTTTAAATAAAACTATCAAATTAAAGTGAGGTGCTCATTACATCATTAAGGGCACATGGGTAGATTGCAGCCCATCAGAAACACGGCCCCCCGTGAGGTCACGCTGCCCTTACGGCAAAACTGTCCGACGCTCCCTCTGTGGATGTGCTGCTCCCAGTAATTCTGTCCTACACTGCCCATAGTTTTTTCATACCCTTTCCATAATTCTTTTCTACCCTGCTGTGTTTACAACCAAACACAAAGCTGTACGTTCGTTCATATGAAGTAGGTAGGATTATCTCATAGGGTAGGACATTTGGATAGCTATCAGTTTGAGCTACGGGTAGGAAAATCTCACGAGGTAGGACAGATCGTTAGAACACCGGCAGAAGCCCTATCCTGCGCTTAGGAGCGTTGATTGAAGCCCGGGCTGACTCCACCCCCCTTTTAGCCCATCCGTCCTGCCACGGTTCCTGCTCCTGGATCCGCTGTTCCCACCCGGGGAATCCGAGCCCGCCAGGCAGCAGTGTCTTCCTGTTTTCATAATAAAACGTTGTATCTGTTCTAATTCTGTATTACTACAAAAATAATATGAGGTACAATTATCCTACAATTCGTTGACGTAAATGAGCCCATAAATCTGGACAAGGGCCACAGTCACTAGAACTGAGGACAAACTGCAAAAATCAGCTCAAATTAAGTCCCCAAGCAGCAGACTTGAACTTATTTTGGTGTCATTTATCGAGAATTTCCATTTATGGATGATAAATATTAAAAGAACATTTAAGAGATACTTTAAGAGTACAAGTCCTAATTTAAATTGATACATGAAAATGTCATCTCTAAAATGTGTAGCTACACATTACACATCTCCTCCCAGCAATGCTCATTCTGGTCCTTGAGATCTACCACCCTACCTGTTTTCCAGCTCTCCATGCACTTCTTCCTGCTGATTACCTGGACCAGGTGTGTTAGTTCAATCAAAACGTGGAGACACCTGATGGAGCTAATCAGCAGCTGGCAGTGCATGGATTTAGTAGATCAGGAGGACCAGGAATGAGCCGCCTGCTCAGCTCTCATCAAGACATTAAAGAAAAGGACTCCTAATTTTGTTTTCCTCCTTCAGATTAATACAAAACAGAGAGTCTTCAAACTCAGCCACAAAGACATAGAAACACCACGGAAGTGGCTGTCATACAGACTCAGCCCCCTGTACAGGAAAATCTATTAACAATAATCATAATCCAAACACGGAGACATGATTACGGATGTTTTTGTAGAACTTTTCACAATAAATAAACCTGATTTGTCAATTTCATATGAGATATCCACAGACAGAGCTGCGCAAATCACGTTCAGTGTGAATTAAGAGCTAGTAAATGTACCTTTTTTTTAAACTTATTTCCATTGTCATGATGAAAGTGTTTTTTTCCAAAAAAAAAAAAGCAACTTTTATTGACAGAGAATTTGAAATAAATGATTTGATAAATGTGTGCTTTGATCTGAGAAAATATTTTACTATACATTAATCTCAATCTGTGTTTCAGATGAAGAGTCGCTGCTTCTGATTCTCCGTGTAACTGTTGTTTCACTGATACCAGCGTTTGTGTTGCTGTCTGTCATCAGGTTGGTGAACTTCCTTTATTTTAGTCTCATGTTTTGAGAATGTGACTAGATACTCTCTATCTTACATGTGATTAGAACACATTTAAACCTTTAAGACACTTTTTTAGATTAGTAACCTGACCAAATTTTAAAATATTTTAACAACTTCTATGAGAACCAATACATTTCTATTAGTATTCAGCACAATGTGACCAGTTTGGTTTATCAATTGGTCAATTATTGAGTTTTATTTTCTATGCAGCTTCTATTCTCAGATTAACAGGTGGTCGTTTACCTGCATGACAGATGATCTGCTGTGTTTTCAGGTTTCTCTATAAGCGCCATAAACTCAAGAACCAGATGACGAACACGGGTCAACATCCACTGGCAGAGAGAAATGAGGTACTTTGGAATAAACTCTGTGCTTTATAGTTTACACTGTCATGGATGTTATTTGATTACATTCATTTATTTGTTTTTTTTTCTGATGTAGGAAGCAGAAGAAGAGAAGATCAATTCCAACACCAGTGAGCTGTGAGAAGATGATGCTCATTCTCTAAATGTCTCCTTGCTCCAGGGTGAACCGTCCATTCAGCTCCTGGTTACTGTGTGTCTCAAATGAGATGTTTGTGAATTCTGTTTATGTTTAGAATCTATTCTTTTTTAGCCCCTTTTTTCATTTAAAAGAAATTTCTTGGCATTCAGCAGGTGTGTTTTGGGCTGGCTTTTGAGCTCTTTTTTCCCACTTTTTTTATGCAAGACAATAAAATTAAATTTGAATTTTAACGTTTTTTTTCTATAAGTCCACTTCTCAGTAAGATATTATGAAAGTCTTCTCTTTTTTCTTCTTAAAAATGTGTGCACTATTAAGCTAAGGGAGTTAAAACCTCATAACCTAATACACTGCAAAAAGTGAAATCTAAGTGAGATTAAATATCTTAAAACAAGCATATAGATGCTTATTTTTTAATGGTAAGATTATTTTTCTCACTTAGTAGGTTTTGTGCCAGATAATTTCCCTCATTTTAAGAGTTTCTGCACTTATTTATCTCAATAAGATATTAATGCTTGTTAATAAGATTTTATTACCTATTATGGTTAAAAACACACTTGAAACTAGAATCTCAATAGTTATAACAGTAACATCATGGTACACAACTGTATTTTCTAAGTAATAATTTCTTGTTTCAAGCAAATAAAGGCAATTGTGACTAGGGCTCTGAAATTATTGTGTTAAGCATGATTAATTAATTTTTTATCACTTTAAACTCATTTTTGCATTGGACGGTTACTTCTTGTTACTATCTCACTCATGCCATAGCATTTATTAAAACCCATTAAAGCAAAACGTGAAATTTTAAAACCATAACTTAACAAAAAACAGGCAGGAAAATTATTTCGGAATAGGTCAGCATGAGGGACGGATATTATTACCCGGAGGGCTGGATTTGGTCCCCGGGCCTTGACTTTAACAGATGGTGGTTAAAGGAAACTATAAAATCACTCTTCGTACTTTCTTCTGTCTTGCTGTTGTAATAAACTATGGAATAAGGAGTATCACATTTTTTATTACGGTATAAGAATTTGTGTTTAATATTTTTTTGATTTCTCAGGAAATGTGTCCTATTGTTTTTGATGGAGTAAATTAGAACATTCTGGACCTGATATTATTCTTGGTGATCTTTTTTAATTGTGTCATTTGTTCAAAATTGGAAGAAAATTAACCCTCCATGATTTCAAATTAAAGGTTGGAAGTCTTTTACAATAATACAAAAATAATAAATAAATAATAAAGCTATCTTTTTAGCTTTAATGTGATCTTTTATTATACCACAAACTTAAAAAAATAACCTAAAGATTACGATTTTTACTGCAATTATTAGGTTAAAAGTATTCAGAGATTAAAATTAATTTCATTAGATAAATTATTACTGTTCACAATTAATTAATCACACAAAAAAATCATCAAATGACAGCACTAATTGACAATGACATAATTTTCTCTTTCAAAACTCATTAAAAAAAAATAAAACAAACATAAATCATATCTAGTCCATTGTTTTTATTGTCAGCAATGCTTATGAATCCTGATGTGTGATCAGTACATTACCCAACAGCGCAGGGTAGTTTTACAAATTAAATTTTGTTTTTTAACATCTAAAATAAACTTTGTGGGACTGACCTTTACATTAATACATATTTTTAATATACTGTATAGCTTTTGAGTCATGATCTCAAAAACTATGAATATTATCGGGTTTAAAATGTTCATAGCATGTAAGTTACCCCCATTTGATCATAAGGTACGTTCCAAATCAAAATGCGCCAAAAAAAGAAAAAAAATTGGGTGACCGTTTTTTTTTTCCTTCTCTATGTTAAGAACCTAACTAGCTAAACATTTGCATCTTGGAAGTTTGTGCCTTTACAAGTCCACCACATTCCCTGCACCATGGATGGAGATGACCGGGCTTTTTAAAAGTATGGATCCAACAACTGCAGCTGGACCAAGAGGTAATATGGATTTTTGCAGTATTAGTGAGCTAAGGTATAGCATGCTAGCTAAGTGGAAGTTTTACTTACTTACATCGTTAATTTGGGCTATCGATTGTTAATAAGTATAGATTAACAACCACATTTTAGTATAGAAAACAGAAAGACAGCTATCTAAGTTTAACTTTAGCTTTTAGCTATGGAAAACAAAGTCCGCTAGCTTATTATGGGTTTTCTCATAGGGCGGCTAATGCTAACGCTCGTTCAACCTAAACATACATTGCTGACCACATGTGGGTAGCTTTATATACTCAATAAGCATGTGTTTTTCAAGCTGTTGAAATAAATACATCGTAAAGTAACCATTTGTGGTCTAAAATACTGTTTTTTTCCTCATAATTTATTCTTCTTCTGGACTAAAATGTAATGCTTTAGCGCCATCTGCCCCCTGGTGGCCAAACTGAAGTCCCTCTATGAGAGTGAACATCGTTTTTGTAATTAGTCATGAAAGTCTTTACCATGTTAATGATCTACACATTTTTGCAGGAGCTTCTCTGTTTCAGAAAGCATGTAACACAGTATAGTGTTAAAATCTCATGTTTATTTATTTTATGAGTACATTAACAGTATGTGAACTGCGTTATATTATGAAATGAATATTCAATACATATTGACTATTCATTTATTTCTACACACATATGTCTAAATGAGTAAACAGTGTAAATTCAAAATTGAATTGACTTGAGTATAGTGGATTGACATAAGTGAAATTAAACATCAATAAAACCAATAATTGGCAAATAGTGATGACATAATTGAGGGTGAGTGCTGTCCAAATTAAATAATTTTTTTTCCACATCTCTGGGTTGGAGGGTTGAATGTAGGTGTAGGGGAAGAATTCAGAGCATTCAAACTGGTTAAGATGGGCTCAGACTAGTAATCTTTTTCTTATCATCATCATCATATATTACCTTTTCTTTCTTCAACAGCTGTTAGCATGGTTTGATATAAAATCATCTATAGTTTAGTGTAAATGGTATGCAGACTTGACCTATTTATTGAGGTGTTTAGACATTATATCATATATTAACATGATGGTTGTATGTGTGTTCCAGCTGTTGATATTACCACAGACATGCTTCTCAGTCTTTCTAAAAAGAACATGCGTGATTATTTTTCCAGGGCAGAGGACCTTTTGAGAAACATGGCCATTTGGAGCCATCTGATGTTATGAAGGAACAGGATCAGACCCACCAACATTTTTCAGCCATATCCCTGCCTTAGAGATCTAAATCATGTAAGCAAATCATTTTCAGATGGTTTATCTTTAATAAGATTCTGCGAGTAAATAGTAAATCGTACTCATTGTAAAATGTTGAACTTTTGTTTCTAAAAATCATAGGACTTTGGCATTTAAATGCGATGAAGCTGATGAACAGCAAGAGTTTTATTAAAATAAAATGTATGTATTTCTATCTTATCTTTATGTGTCCGATGACGGAGGAACGGGATTGGATCCTCAATGAAGCAAACCCCCACTTCATTCCTGAACTGAAGAAACGCTGGAGGATCTTTTTTGAGAGGGACCAGTTTTGTGGAGTTTTTTTTTTTTTTTTTTTTAAAAGGGATGAAGCCTCCAAAGAGAGATGAAGGTAATTGCAACTTAAGTGCAGTCATGGTTATTGGCTGTGTCAGTTTTGTACAGGTGTATCTGTCATTTTGTCCTATAGACGTTAAATAATTGTATAAAATGTGCAGTTATTAATCCTTGTGCTCTCATAGGCATGTTAAAATTTAAAGTGGGGTCATCTGGACCCCACAAGACGGAACTTTTTTTTGCAAGGATTTTTTTTATCTTCACTGGTTTTCGTGGCAGACATAAAATCCCGTCTACCTTTATCATGGGAGGGGTCACACATCAATGTAAGCGTGAGGTCATCCAGACCCCATAAGAGAGCACATGGGTTAACTGGTGGTGGCTAAATGTATGTACTGTAACATCCTTAAATCTTGTCATTTCTTTGTATTTTTTTTTTTATTAAATGTATTTTTGCAGTGAATAAAATTATGTTGTTTTGTTTTTCACAGTAAAGCAAACAATTGCCTAGATGAAGCCTTTGCCAGACATGATCCCATCGCCTGTCGCTCCACCCAGAAGCTAAGACATTCAAGTGAGGTGATGCTTCACATCCTCCAGGTAAGATGTTTGTGCGTACACGACAGGTTTTCATCTTACTTGATCATAGTTTTCATTTTTGCGCTTTTTTTCTGTTTGTGTTTCAGTCAGCAGAAACACCCCATCTTCTCTTCAATCAGACCTTTCTTCCATCCTGTGGTGATCGTCTGACTCCAACGGTAACTACCATTGGAACCATTTCTGTGCTGATCTTCAGGACGTATCTGACAGCGTGATGTATATCATGGCATGTTACATCTTTCACCGTACGTATCCCAAGTGTAGCTGGACACTCCTGTTAGTGCTGCAGACAGAAGACCTTATGGACACGATCCATGCTGGAGACATGACTTCTTTCTAACAAAAAGTAAATGTTATTACAACTATGTATGTTGATGTTCAGTCCAAATGTTTACAGATGTGATTGTGAAAATGTGAAGTTTTCTACTAGTTTTCTAAGTTACAACATCATTTGTTCTGCTCTTCTTATGATGACTTTAGGCTTTCTGGAATCAGACTACTTTTTATTTTATCATCTTCTATTATGTTGCCTAAACAGACAACATTTAAGTTTCACAGTATCCTATCACACATTTTTGTGAGATACTCATTGTTATTAAACTTACAGCACTGTTTGTAGTCATCTGCATGTCTGTTTTTCAACCTAGACCAGCAATACTTGTGTTTGTTTCCAGTCATGTTCACCTCAAATGCAATAAAGAAGTTCAAAGAAGCTGGATTCATATCTTCATTCAAGCCTGGGACATTTGTATGGCCAAGATTAACGCAGGAGTTTTACCTTAACTCAAGAATTTCAAGTAAACTATGATCCATAGTGAGAAAATAAGAGTGCTTTTGAAGAAAAAAAAGCACTATTGCTTTTAGTATATTTGTCTAGTTTCAAGAAACAGATCCTAATGGTTAGCATAATATAAAGATAATCTTACTAGCAAAATTTAGTTAAAGAAAGATGTCTTAGAAATTATATTTATTAGTCAAAATTAGCTTGATTTTAGTAAAAAATACTTATTTTAAGATATTTTTGTTCTTATGAGGCTAGATATTTTTACTAGTTTTAAGAAGTCTTGACAAGTCAGATTTTTCTTGTTCTGTTGGAAGATAATTTTTCTTATTTTAAGCAAAATTTACCTCATTTTTGTACTTTTTTTTTCTTGTTTTTTTAAGAAGACTTTTTGTAGTGTAGTCTTTAAATATATCTTTAAATCATTTAAAATAATAATATAAAATATTAATACAATTTAAAAATAAAATCAACTACATAAAATAACAAAATTTAATTTAATAACTGTCAACACAGACTCAAACAAACTAAAACAATGGTTTGATATAAATAAACTCTCAATCAATGTCAACAAAACAAAATACATCATTTCTGGAAAAACATTCCTCTGATACACAGGAGTAACTGATAGAATGAACTAGCTATTAATCTGTTTTTAAATTTGCTTTAGATCAAGATTTCAACAAGCATTAATTTAATCCCATCAAAAGTTGGAGATACTAAAAAAATTCCAAACAAAAAACAAACTTCTCGCCAAATAAACTCCCAAAAAATTGTTAATCCTCTCTTTAATAAACAGAAAAAAACCTGTTCACTGAAGAATTAGTTTAAAGTTAAAAAAAAAAAAAAAAAAATTAAAATAAGTTAAAATAAATTACAAAGTCATAATTAGAAGAGGGTTGCACAGTGTTGGCAGTGGTTAGAACCCTCTTTTCACATTGAAAAATCCTGGTTTGAAAGATTTTCTGTGTGAAGTCTGCTTGGTCTTCCTGTACATGTGACGGTTTTCTCCAGATACTCAGGTTTCCTGAAATCTAAATTGGTAAATTGAAACCTCCAAATTGTCTTTTTGGTGTGTACGTGGTCATCTGGCCCTGCAACAGACTGGCGACAAGTCTTTTACCTAGCAATAGTTGGGGTAGGCTCCAGCAACCTCGTGACTCTGAAAGGGGTTGAACAGGTTTAAAAAATGGATGAACTATTAAAAAATCCATCACACCCAACGAGTTCCAAAATTTCTGAAAACGTTCAACAATTGTTTGAATTCAGCTTCTTTGCAGATAAACTGTTTAGGTTTTTGTTTGTTGTCTATGCTTTTGTATAAGGATGTAACCATTATTTTAATGGTTCATAGTTGATATTGGTTCATTTGGAACTATCCAATTCCCTGAGCTAAATCAAACCAGGACATCTTTAGCCAAAAATTCAACCACTGTGACTCAGAAATAAATACCTGGTAGTGAACAGTGCAGGGGAAGTTTTCCAGATTCCTTGTATTTCTTGTGAGATAAACAAGGGGAAATTAAATATGTACAAACAAACAAGTAAATAAGAATAATGGTAGAATAATGTTATTTTTCCACATCAAAAAAATTAAAATGGAACATTTTTAGAACTTTATATCACACTGTATGATCACATTTCTTCTCAAAATTCAAAGTGTTTCCACATACTGGACAGTAATGATGGTTTGATCATTATTTTGCTGTCATCATGTATGTTGTCCTCTAATGAAGGTTGGTTGATTCTACGTTATAATCCATATGAGATTTTCCAAGATCAATAAAATTGATTTTCTACATTTTTGAAACAATTTTACAATAGTAATGGTTGCTTCATGTGTCAAAATCAAGGCCTGGGGGCCAGGTAATTATATCCGGCCCTCCACATCATTTTATATCATTATTATAAACATGTTATCTTGCTAACATTTTGAAGCAACTAACGTGTATTATTTTGACAGAATATATTATTATGGAGAGTAAAATATTGAAAGTTATTTGAGGTTTAAGTTGATTTATTCTATAGTATTATTCCTGTCTGTTTTTATTCGTATCTATGTAAAAAAAAAAGTTATGTTTTAAAAGGTTTAACAATTTATTATTTTTCTATGAGTTCAATAAATGTTTATCCTGTTTGACCTGTGACCTATTATGTGTTTTTGATTTTGGCCCCCTGTGCGATTGAGATCGACACCCCTGCTTTAGATGAACAAATTACCTCAGACAAATGATGTGGTTGTATCGTAGGAATAAAAGTTGATTCATGCTGTCAATTAATCGCTACATCCCAGCTTTTATGGATGCTTTTTTGCTTCTGTCTCCAAATGTTATAATATTCTTAAAAAATAAAATAAAATGAGAAAAAAAAAAGACAAGAAGTCTGCAGCCACAGAACTAACTTCACACATTTAAATGCAAGAGAAAAAACTTTTATGATACCATTTGTGCAAACAAGCTGTGAAGAAGACGTCTCTTTAACATCCGCTCTCCAATGTGAGAAGTCATAGGGTTTTTTCAAAGATCTTATCTGTTGCAAACCCACAGATAAAATGTTGTCTTTAAATTTTTTCAAGAGTATATTTGAAATAAAGATTATCCGTGATCCGTTAGACCCCTTCTTCAGTGAGTCTGAGGTGATCGGCTCCAGCTTCCTGTCTGACATGGACGTCCAAACTGGACAGTCAGAAGACACTAAAGCAGAACCAGGATCAAACCCAAGTCCACACCTCTTTTCTTAACTTCACACCTCCATCATAAAAAAACCCCATTTTGTTTACGGCTGATGACAGGAAACAACATAGAAGCTGTGACATGCGTGTTAACACAAATTTAGAAGCTGATGTTAATGTTTAATTTGAATGTTTCCAGTGTAGATACCATACGTGCTCGGCCTGCAAGATTGGCTCGGGGGCTGGAGATTTGATGACGTGTAAGATTGCGATTGGTCCAGACCATTAGACCATCATCACGTGACAGTAAATTCCTCTGAGATGAACTGAACTCATGTCTTCATTTGGTGTTTGTTCTTGACAGAAGGACAAACGTTTGTGGGTAAAAAGCATCTTTAAGTTAAAACACATACAAGTTTTAAAGCAGTTCTGCTTTCTTAGCTTTGAGCTTGAAACTAAGTTAACTTCTGTAAAGACTTCACTAGAATCTACAGATCATTTCCACCACTGCTGTGTTTGAGATACAACAAAAAAGGTGAGAAGAAATACTTTTTTTTAACTCTATTTTTCAACTGTTTCTTCATTTTGCACAAAGGCTGTTTAGTGTTGGATTTTGGGGAACGTTAAATTTATTACAAAGTTCGATACAACTGGTTTTTAATTTATTCATAATTGTAGTGTTTGATACTTTTTAGTGATAAATAATATTAGAGCTGGGACAAAATGTCGGTATGGCGAACTATCGCAATATTTTGCGATAGTTGCGAATATTTCTCTTTCCCTGAATTGGTTTCTTAAAATAATACCAAAAAAGTGAGAACAGTGAAATGTGAAGATGCTTTTGAGAAACTTCATCAATTTTTACCGGACCAACAAGTTTTTTGCCAAAATGTCTCAAAAGTTTTAGACATTAAATTTCAGTACTAATACGGTAAATGTTTTCTTAAACTTGGATAATTTTTCTTTAATAATCACTTTTTATAAAATAAATAAATTGTATCTATATGATATTTTTCAGATGTAACATCTGTCGCCTTTTTGTAACAATAAAATAAATATATGTGTGAAACATAATTATTTGTTATGTTATTCTATACTGACTCATTGAATTGTCATTTGCATCATTTCAGATGGTTGTAATTCAAACTGTATTTACACTTATTGTGGTCTTTCTGATGAATGGTGAGTGAATATTAAATGCTATTTATAACAAGAACTTTCATTCAAATAAGTGACACTTTATTTGACATTTTAAACATATTAGACTAGAAAAGAAAAATGTTGATAATTTATTCGTCATGTTTTTAAACATTTTAACTGATTTAAAATAATGTAAATTATACATTTTGTTAATTTGGATCTTTACATTATTAAAACTGCTGTACTTTTTTCTCTACAAGGTTTGTTGTTTTCTCTTTCAGGTTTTCTGTGCGGAGAGACTAAGAGAGAGTTTAACATCACAATACCAAAAACTGTTGAGGTTCTGACTGGATCATGTTTGACCATCCCTTGTTCCTTTGAAATAAAAGAAGAACATGATGAGAATTTAAACAGAAGTTGTGAAGGAAAATGGTTAGCTCCTTTTTCTAAACTCTCAAAATTAACACCAGTTGAAATAGGGAATTTAACAGAGAAGAACTGCACTTCCACCTTCTTTAACCTGAATTCTGGTCATGCTGGTGATTCTCAATTCAGACTGGAATGTGACAATAAACTAAAATGGACTTTTACTAATCTGACTGTGACTGTTAAGTTCATAGGTAGGTGGACAAAATAAATAAAATATTTAAAACATTTTGAAACTTAAAAATCTTAGAATTCAGACAACAAATAACCTCAAACTGTTTCTTCCTCCCAGATCGTCCTCCTCCACCGACTCTGACTCCATCAGCTCTGACAGTGAAGGAGGGAACCTCAGTCAGTCTGACGTGCTCGGCTCCAGCTTCCTGTCCGTCTCATCCTCCAACTCTGACATGGACGCCCAAACTGGCCGACAGTCAGGAGAACCAAACCAAAGTCCAGATCTCTGTTCTGAACTTCACTGCTTCACACCTCCATCATGGAAAGAACATAACATGCACAGCTGTCTACTGGAAACATGGAAACTCTCATGTATCTGTTAATTCATCTCTAACAGCTGAAATTACATGTATGTTTGTGTGCTTAACATTTTTGACA
This sequence comes from Oryzias javanicus, assembly GCA_003999625.1. Lineage (NCBI taxonomy): Eukaryota > Metazoa > Chordata > Actinopteri > Beloniformes > Adrianichthyidae > Oryzias > Oryzias javanicus. Next base: position 26,805,211 of record CM012452.1, on the reverse strand, counting down.
TTAACATAACTATTACATTTTGATTATGACAATGTTTACTATCTTTAAACCTTTTTTTATTTTTTGTTTTTAGATTCCCCTAAAGACACCAGAGTTTCCGTCATTCCTTCTGGTCCAGTACCAGTAAACATGAGTGTGAGTCTGACGTGTATCAGTGATGCTCGTCCTCCAGTAAAGAACTACAGCTGGTACAGAGCTGATGGAGAACAGGAGACTCTGATTGGACATGGAAGAGTTTTAAACATCACAACATCCATTAATAACAGAGATTATTTCTGTAAAGCTAGAAATGAACTGGGAACTGGACGATCTAACATCACTCACATAAATGTTCTATGTAAGTATCATCATGATCACTTACAGTTAAATATTCTGTTATTTTTTTCCCTTTATTATATGAACAATACAAACAAAATTGTTAGTTTGATGCTGTTTCCCAAATATATTTCATCAAGAGACATTTTAGCTTTCTAGATTTTGTAGGTGAATCATTCAAACATCAATTTGAAGTCGAACGTTTTCATAATAATAGCTAGGGGTGTAACGGATCACAGAAGATCCGTGATCCGTACGGATCAGACGCCACGGTTTGGGCCAGGTCTGACCCGCGGATCGCGGCCCCCCCCCCAAAAGAAAAAAAAAAAACACGCACACACACGTGCGCACCTAGCACTATCATAATTTATACCAATTGTCCGTTCACATCGAATTAAATTGTCGTCATATTCCTGAAAATCTTCTTTGTTTTGACGAGCCCTGAAGCAGCTGCTTCCCGGTTTTCCTAAAGTCTGTTTACCTGAAGCTCCCGCTGCGTGTGGGAGGAGCTTCTGTCAAAAACTTTTCTCAGATTCATAATGAAGGACGAAGATCGATAGATATCAAGTTTATTTAATCTTAGGAGCTGAATAAAAGCATTGGTACACATTTCTATTACTGGGTTCAAAGAATCTTCCAGTTTAAAGCAGCAACTGTCCCGCACAGGAGAAAGCTGCAGCTCCGTAACGGACTCGCCGGTACCGTCACCGAACCATGTATGGAAGGCGAAATGTGTCAAAATTCATCAGGAAAAGCGAGCGCGGAAGTGCCACGTTTTACAGATAATTATTATTTAAAACATTTAAATGTTCCCACAGGTAGTTTTAATAAAGCAGTTAATACCAAAATTAATTTTTTTTTTTTTTTTTTTATACTTTTTATTTGGCACCAAAATTAATTTTAACTGTTTTATTTATAATTTAACTTTTAAGGAATTATCTAGATTGATTTGGTATTTTCAACACTATTTTTAAACATTCTTTTATCTCAGTTTTTGTAGATTTGGTCTAAAGACATGAAAATGTCATCAGAAACTTCATGTTTTAGCATTTTGTCTGTGTTCAAAGTTTAAAAATGTTTTGTTTTAATAAATAGGCTTCAATGAACAAATGTTTTGATGTTAAATATGTAAATATGTGTGTCTGAAGTACTTTAAATGCTTATTGAATTTATGATTTGAAGCATTTCCAAAAATGAATTTAGCTTTTATATTGTTTTTTTTTTTTTGTTGTTTTTTTTTTACTTTTCACTGATCCGAAAAACGATCCGAACCGTGACCCTAAAACCGTGACACGATCCAAAACCGTGAGTTTTGTGATCCGTTACACCCCTAATAATATCTGTTTTGTGTGATCCGAACCCCATAATATTCACAGCACAGATTTACAAAGTTTCTCTCTATCCTTTTATCGAAATAAACAAAAGCTGGAAACCAGATCAACTGTTCCTGTGAAACTGAGGGGAATCCTGATCCCAGTTTGACTTGGTCTTTAAATGGAAAAACATTTCATCAGTCTGAAACAACTGAAATCAACACAGATTATCTAAACAAAACATATCTGAGGAGCAGCATCATTCTGAGTCTGTCACAGATAAACAATTTCACTACATTGATCTGCTCCAGCTCTGACCACCTGAAATCAACCAAACATCAGTTTAGTCTGAATGATCAACAGACTTCGGGTGAGTCAACTGTAAATACATCACATTAAATTTATAAAAATAAATAAAATAAACAAAAAATAGCATTAAAAAACATTTATGAGAAAAATGCGTTTTCCCTCAGGCAGAGCGAATTTACTTTAACGTAAACAATTTAACATTGAGACAACAATTAAACACTAGATATTGTCATCAGGCTTGTGCAGTATTCAAATTTTAATACCCTCAATATTCCTCCACATTTTACCTCAGCCTACGGTCTTACCTCGACTAATAAAGAACTTCCTAAGCACCAATTAAGTGACATTACCAAACAGAAACCCAAACAATTGTTAAAACAACAATAACATGAAATGATTGGATTAACCAGGTAATGGAACAAATATATTGTAAAAGTAAATGGCATCAAATTAACAAAACATTTTTAATGAGGCATCATTAACAAGAACACATTAATTAAATAAAGATAACTGACTTGACTTGAAATAGCAGCATGTTTATGGAAAGTGAAAGTAAATGCCCATAAACTTAGACCGGGAAATATTTTTCCTTAATTTCCTATATTTTACTCCTAAACTGTGGAAGTTGTGTTCTTTTTTGACACTAAGTCACTGGTGCACAGCTTGCCATCTCTCTTCCTGTCACGTGCTCGTGCGCCTGTCACACTTCTGAACTATAAAGTGCAAACATCACATGACGACGAAAGTCCCCAGTAAATTATTTCATATGAAAAAATTTTTTTAGAAGTGCAAAGTTAAAACCACAAAAAGTTTTAGTGAACATACTATCATATTTAAATATATTTTATTTTTATATTTTTTAGTAGTAGTAGATAGTGTATGTATGGTATTACCTTAATACCGCACAAGTCTAATGGTTCTATATTTTTTCCAAGAGAAATCCTTAATTTAAAGTCATTTTTTGCTGCAGAAATATGTTGATTTTAATTGTTACCTTATCAAGACATAATGAAGCCTATATCTGTAAAACCAAAAATCTATGTTTGTTATATAAATTTTTAAGAAACTTTAACTGACCAACAATGGAAATATAATAATATTCTTTCATCGATAACAGAACAATCTCAGGATGTGAAAGAATATTTTTCAATTTTGATCTAAATTTCTGTTTCAGATGAAAAGCTGCTGCTTCTGATTATTCCACTAACTGTTGCTTTGCTGGTTCTCATGTGTGTGTTGCTGTTTGTCATCAGGTTGGTGATTTTCCTTCACATTGATCTCATGTTTGCAGAATGAGATAGCATTAATAGCACTTTGCTGGCATTTAGCTACTACCAGACTTTTAGCTAGATATGTACCTTTCTAGATATGTTGACGTTGCTGAACTTTTTATGTCTCAATGATTTTGAATTCTCACTGGTGTCCATGGAGGACATGACATCCTGTCCACCTTCTTCCACATTTCATGGAATGGATAACACATCAGTTTGAGGCTTGGGTCATCTAGACCCCGTAAGATAGCACAGGGGTTAATGCTTAGTTTTAAGAGTGTCTGCTTGATTGGGAACATGACAAACACATGCATTCTGTTAGAAACACAAAAAAATATTTATTTGTCATCCAGTTGCTTGTTTCTGTGCAGTTTAATTCTTTAACAGAAAGTCATGCTCAGAGATGCTCTGCTGTGTTTCCAGGTTCATCAATAAACATCATAAACTCAACAAGGGTCCATTGGAAGAGAGATATGAGGTACTTTGAAATGAACTCCACGCTTCATAGTTCACATTAACTTCCTGATCAGCTTCTGGAAGTTATATGTTTAAATTCAGCTGCATTCAGACATAACTGAATTTTTTATTTATTTAATGATTTTCTGATACAGGAAACAAAAGAAGACGATATTTATGCCAACAAAAATGAGGGGGGAGAAGAAGACGCTGCTCAGCCTCTAAATGACTCTCAGAGAACCACTAATAACTCGCCGAGTTCAGCTGCAACTGAAGAATCCAGCGTCAGCCCCGGAAATGATCAGGAAGATGTGACATACTCCAGCGTCAATTTTAAAGCCAAAAGGAACAGAAAGGATGGAAAAAAATCTGGAGACTTTAGCGCCTGTAAAAAGTCCTGTCCCACAGAGGAAAGGTTTGAGGTCGAGGACGCCGGGAAGAATTTTGTCCGCAATGCCCTCGAGATGGGACCAGAGTACGCAGAGGTGAAGCCAAAAAAGAAAGTGGAGTATGAATACGCCTCAGTTCATTTTAAAACCAAGACTAATAAGATGGCATAGAAACACAGGAATAGAACAGCATGATTTTACATATATACTGTATGTATATATTAGGGATACAACGATACAGTTAGCTCATGGTTCGATACGTACCTCAATATGAGTATCACAATTCAATATGTATTGAGTAAGAAAAAATAAACACTGAAATCCTCTTATACGTATAAGGACTGCAACGATTAAAGCAGCCCTCTACAACTTTGACAGCTGAACTCTTACACAGTCTAAACTGAACCAATTTAAAATATTTAGAAATGACTTATTTATTCAAATAAACTCAAGTCCAGTATTTCTTAGCTTTCAGTCATTTATTCATGTACCTTTACATTATTTTGCAAAGAACAGAAGTATTTCTTTTTTTGTTTTTTTAGCATTAAGCTAAACTTTCATTTTCGACTACCGTAGGATGGGCAAGGTAGTTACTGGCAAGGAGGGTGAGAGTGGGCGGCCATTTTTGCAGCAGAAATCTTTAAGACACCTTAGACTGGTACTGAATAAATAAAATGCGTTTTGTTAAAAAATGTTGCATTGAATTGTCGAACGGGTATTGAACGGTTTTACATTGATTATTGTTGCATCCCTACTTTTTTCCGGTTCCGGGTCACGAGCAGCAGGCGCGTATCTCCAACTCTCCTCTACTCTCCGGCTTTTAAAACCTTTAAAGTTGCTCACAAGCGACTTTAATCACCAAGCCACTGCAAACCAGACACCGCAACAAGGAGAGCTGAACATGGCACCGAAGAAAAATTTTGAAGTCGATGGAGCTCAGAATCGCACTGGCTGACATCCAAGTTAAATTGGCGCCGCTAACGCATTGGGATGCTAAACTAGCATTCCTTTTGGAGCTACAGGCTAAGCTAAGCCCGATGTTGGAAGAGTTACAACAGGAAAAGGCACATAACAAACAACGGGATAATCGGCAAGATCTCCCTGATCAGGTTCGTGAATCGAAAGCACAAGATAGCTCTGATGAAACAACGGATACATCTGAAGGGGACAAAGGTGTTCCTTCATGATCATCTTTCCAAATATAAAGCTGATCTAGCTAAACACGCAAGGCTCCTACGATCTAAGAAACAGATCCATTCAACATGGATCCGGAACTCCAGAATCTTTGTCAAACCATTCGGTCCATAGGACCTAATGAAGCCTCTGGAAATAAAATCCACGAAAGACTTTGAGAACTGTTGAATTACAATTGTTTGAACCTCTAATTCAAGCAAAATGTGAATTGTGGACTCATGAAACCGTCGGAACCGTTGAACTAAACTCTGACCAGATTCTTAACTTCAGAACTTGAGCACAATTCCCTTGAAATGAGACCTTCTCAGTCTCTCAGTCATAACGAGGATGGTTTACGTGGCCTTAAACCTGTTCTTAGATAGAGATGTAGCAATGATTCTGCTCCAATTTTTGATAAATACAATCTGCTCTAATTGTCTTTTTCAATTAGAATATTTTTAAGTTTTTTCTACATTAATAAATCATGATTTTTACTTAGCACTTTTTCATTATAATAATCATTCTTTGATAAATACAATCTGCTCAAATTGTCTTTTTTAATGAGAGTATTTTGATATCTTTTCCTGCAGTAACAAATGAAGTTGATTGCTGCTTGATACTTGAATTTCTTTCTTAATGATAATGTTTAGATCATTGTTGATGATTAATATAAATGATTTTTTCTATGGATGTTTTATGAAATTCTATTCCATCATTGATATCAATGATCTTTTATAACCTGAAACTATATTAATATTTGATTTTAAGTCCTGAACCGGATATTGATAATTAATGTAGAGAAAATGGTATGGTCGAGTCGGGGTGGGATTATAAAAAAAAATCGCTTCCTTCCACTCCCTTTCAAGTAATCTACTTGTGATTGATTATGTGATATGCTATTTCATGTATTATAATCTGATTGCTTGAAATAAACCATTTCATTCATTCATTTTCTGAGATTGTAAAAACCGATCTATTTCCTTTTTTTTAAACCATCGACTTTAGACGAACAAAGTGCCTCAGACAGATCAATCAGGTTGAATTGTAGTGAAGTGTAGTGTAGTGTTGTAGTTGTCGAAGAATCGTTACATGAATGTACATGAATTATATGAATGTCTCTGAGTGGAATTGCATTTGTGATTAAAAAAAACATAAAAACAAGAAGTCTGCAGTAACAGAACTAACTTCACAAATTTAAATGTAGAAGAAAAAAAAAATTCTTGGCGTCTATTTTTTTCCACTCACTCTACTAGTTCTGCTTCTTTGCAGTAGAAATAGTAATTATCGTGTTTTTTTTTTTTTTTTTTTTTTTTAGTATTTTATTTTAATTTTTTTTAGTATTTTATTTTAATTTTTCAAAGTACACAATGTTTTATACAAGATTCATGTGTCAAAACAAAATTTTAGTCAGCATATGTGAACTTTGACAATTACCACAAAAAGGAAGAAAGTACAAACAAAAGTATAAAGAAAAGAGAAAAAAAAGTAATAGACCATCGTTTTTAATAGATGATTTTACTTCCGTTTAGGGTGAGCAGCTGTATTAAAGTGTGGTTTTACTATGAAGAGTCACACCCTTCAGCATTATGCAGTTTAAACTGCTTAAACACAGTGCACGTAAAAAAAAAAGATAATTTATTAACTGTGGATAGAATTACTGTTCAAACTTACAACTCTTCAAGGGTTTTCAGCTGCATTTTGGGGTTCTATTTTATGACATCCTTAAAAAACAGTTAAACTTCTTTTCTCTGATCCTCTATTCCTCTGGTTTAAGTGAATCATTCTGAACTGAATCATTGTCAGAGATCAAACTGTTAGAATCCTCTATCAGAGGCTGCATGCAGCGTGGCAAAACTTCATTTTTCAGGAACCATTTCTGCAAACAAGCTGTGAAGAAGACGCCTCTTTAACATCAGCTCTCAAATATGAGAAGTCATAGGGTTTTTAAAAGATCATATCTTTTGCAAACCCACAGATCAAATGTTGTCTTTACATTTTTGGACAAACTCTTTAGGAGTATATTTGAAATCTCAAATTTATGAGTTTTGTAGATCTCTTCGTTCTTATGTTATTTTTTGAATTAAGAAGATAGGAAAATAAACATTAAGATCAAATTTGAAAAACCATTTCTTCTGTAAATAAATGATGTTGAAGATTATCCGAGATCCGTTACACCCCTTCTTCAGTGAATCTGAGGTGATCGGCTCCAGCTTCCTCTCTGACATGGACGTCCAAACTGGACAATCATGAGACACTAAAGCAGAACCAGGATCAAACCCAAGTCCACACCTCTGTTCTTAACTTCACACCTTAATCATAAAAAAACCCCATTTTGTTTACGGCTGATGACAGGAAACAACATAGAAGCTGTGACACGCTTGTTAACACAAATTTAGAAGCTGATGTTAATGTTTAATTTGAATGTTTCCAGTGTAGGTATCATACGTGCTCGGCCTGCAAGATTGGCTCGAGGGCTGGAGATTTGATGACATGCAAGATTGCGATTGGTCCAGACCATTAGACCATCATCACGTGACAGTAAATTCCTCTGAGATGAACTGAACTCATGTCTTCATTTGGTGTTTGTTCTTGACAGAAAGACAAACGTTTGTGGGTAAAAAGCGTCTTTAGGTTAACACATATGCAAGTCTTAAAGCAGTTCTGCTTTCTTAGCTTTGAGCTGGAAACTAAGTTAACTTCTGTAAAGACTTCACTAGAATCTACACATCATTTCCACCACTGCTGTGTTTGAAATACAACAAAAAAGGTGAGAAGAAATACTTATTTTTTACTCTATTTTTCAACTGTTTCTTCATTTTTTACAAAGGCTGTTTAGTGTTGGATTTTGGAGAACATATAATTTATAACAAAGTGTGATACAACTGGTCTTTAAGTTATTCATAATTGTAGTGTTTGATACTTTTTAGTGATAACTAATATTAGAGCTGGGACAAAATGTCGGTATGGTGAACTATTGCAATATTTTAACTCACGGAGGATTACCGGTCCTCTATTTCCCGGAATCGGTTTCTTAAAATAATACCAAAAAAGTGAGAACAGTGAAATGTGAAGATGCTGTTGCGAAACTTCATCAATTTTTACCAGACCAATATGTTTTTTGTCTAAATGTCTCAAAAGTTTTAGACATTAAATCCCAGTATTAATGCCGCGACAGCGCGATCACAGGGTGCACTTCTCCGTCCTTCCCCGCTGTTTCTCCGTATGCAGAGGGGAGGGGGAGCCTCCTCGTGCGCTCCCACACAGGCTAGTAGATGCAAACAGCGCGTCGTTTCTAATGTAACAACAACATGGATTGTAAGGGCAGTAACAGCAGTAATCTGTCCAAACACCGCGCTAAAATACATCAAATTCCTCCCGAAAGGCGCGCATCGTCTGACCGTCCAAATGAGACATCTAGCATCATTATTGATCCAACAGGTGAGTAACCTAGCGGCAGGCACGTAAAACACGTGACTTAAGTGTTATTTATCAAAGAAAAGTGCAGGATAATATAATAAAAAGGAGGAGTAATGAATATGGACACAAGAACTGTAAAATAATTAACAATTAACAGGCTGGACAATAATGTAATGCCTCAAAAATAATAAATTATCTGTCATAAAATGTAAAATGATTTAAAATGCAGCATTGTGATTTTTTTCCCCACATTTTTTTGTTTTTTGAAGTGAGATGGACATTTGATACAATCTGTATTTTAGCTAACTGGAGTTTAAAAAAAATCCTTAAAATATATGTTATTATTGTAAAGAGACAATCATATAAATGTTTATTTTCATTCTAATGTTGGAAAGGGCGTTGACTTAACATATCATGTTTTAAATTGTTCGATAAAAGGTTTTTGCAGAAAATAAAAATATTTTTATATCATAGATTAACAAAGTGATATAATGATTATTGTAACATTTGTCATATCAAGATACATCGATATCATGAGCCATGTATCGTGAGTTACCCTGAGATTCCCAGCCCTAACTAATATATCTGAGCACTCAGTGTAAATACTACATAGTAATTACAAAAAAAACATTGGAAAATATCCTCTTTATTTAAAATCTGCCTTTGATACAAAATAATTTGTTACTTTTTATTTGATTCTGTGAAATTGTGAAGAATGTACTTAATCTTTTAAAGGGTAATAAACTTAAACCAACAAAAGGATTAGTAATGGAGTTTTGGTCATTTATTTATGACTTTTTTTTTTTTTTTGCTTTTTCTTATTCTGCATATTTTTACTCTTTTTGTTACCTGTATTCAAGTTTACATTTACCTTTTTACTACTTGTTTTACTTAAGCATTAATAACATATATTATTATATTTGCATGAAAATTTATGAAGCTTTTTTTTAGTATTAATATATTTTAGGATACAAATGTTTTCTTAAATCTGGGTATTTATTCTTTAATAATCACTTTTTTATAAGATGAATAAATTGTATCAATATATTTTTCAGATGTAACATCGGTCGCCTTTTTGCAACAATAAAATTGATATGTGTGAAACATAAATATTTTTTATGTTATTCTATACTGACTCATTAAATTGTCATTTGTATCATTTCAGATGGTTGTAATTCAAACTGTATTTACACTTATTACGGTCTTTCTGATGAATGGTGAGTGAACATTAAATTTGATTTATAACAAAAACGTTCATTCAAATAAGTGACACTTTGACATTTTTAACATATTGGACTAGAAAAGAAAAATGTTGATAATTTATTCATCATGTTTTAAAACATTTGAAGTGATTTAAAATAATATAAATTTTACATTTTTTAATGTGAACCTTTAGATTATTAAAACTGTTGTACTTTTTTCTCTACAAGGTTTGTTGTTTTCTCTTTCAGGTTTTCTTTGCGGAGAGACTAAGAGAGAGTTTAACATCACAATACCAAAGACTGTTGAGGTTCTGAGTGGATCATGTTTGACCATCCCTTGTTCCTTTGAAATAAAAGAAGAACATGATGAGAATTTAAACAGAAGTTGTGAAGGAAAATGGGTAGCTCCTGATTTTAAAACCTCAAAATTAACACCAGTTGGGGAAATAGGAAATTTAACCGAGAAGAACTGCACTTCCACCTTCTTTAACCTGAATTCTGGTCATGCTGGTGATTCTCAATTCAGACTGGAATGTAAAAATGAACTAAAATGGACTTTTAAAAAACTGACTGTGAATGTTAAGGTCATAGGTAGGTAAATTAAATAAAATATTTAAAATGTAAAACATTTGAAACTGAAAAATCTTAGAATTCAGACAACAAATAACCTCAAACTGTTTCTTCCTCCCAGATCTTCCTCCTTCACCGACTCTGACTCCATCAGCTCTGACAGTGAAGGAGGGAACCTCAGTCAGTCTGACGTGCTTGGCTCCAGCTTCCTGTCCGTCTCATCCTCCAACTCTGACATGGACGCCCAAACTGGCCGACAGTCAGGAGACACTGAAGGAGAACCAGGACCAAACCAAAGTCCAGATCTCTGTTCTGAACTTCACTGCTTCACACCTCCATCATGGAAAGAAGATAACATGCACAGCTGTCTACTGGAAACATGGAAACTCTCATGTATCTGTTCATTCATCTCTAACAGCTGATATTACATGTATGTTTGTGTGCTTTACATTTTTGACATTAACATAACTATTGCATTTTGATTATGACAATGTTTACAATCTTTAAACTTTTTTTTATTTTTTGTTTTTAGATTCCCCTAAAGACACCAGAGTTTCCGTCATTCCTTCTGGTCCAGTACCAGTAAACATGAGTGTGAGTCTGACGTGTATCAGTGATGCTCGTCCTCCAGTAAAGAACTACAGCTGGTACAGAGCTGATGGAGAACAGGAGACTCTGATTGGACATGGAAGAGTTTTAAACATCACAACATCCATTAATAACACAGATTATTTCTGTAAAGCTGGAAATGAACTGGGAACTGGACGATCTAACATCACTTACATAAATGTTCACTGTAAGTATCATCATGATCACTTTAATGCCTTAAAAATTCGGTCATTATTTGTCTTTTATTCTTATGAACAATACAAACAAAATTGTCAGTTTGATTCCCAAAAAATATATCATCAAGAGACATTTTAGCTTTCTAGATTTGTAGGTGAATCATTCAAACATCAATTTGAAGTGGAACGTTTTAAGAATAATAGCTGACTTGAACATGCTGTTTTTTAATGAGACAAAACATAGATCCATAAAGTTTCTCTCGGTCTTATAATTTAACAGTGTTGATGTCTGACCCTCTGCTTTCGTTTCAGTTCCACCATGGATCCGTCCTTTATCTAATTGTATAAAAGCTGGAAACCAGATCAGCTGTTCCTGTGAAACTGAGGGGAATCCTGCTCCCAGTTTGATCTGGTCTTTGCATGGAAAAACAGTTAATCAGTCTGAAATAACTGAAATCAACACAGATTCTTTAAACAAAACATATCTGAGGAGCAGCATCATTCTGAGTCTGTCACAGATAAACAATTTCACTACATTGATCTGCTCCAGCTCAAACCATCTGGGATCAACCAAACATCAGTTTAGTTTGAATGGTCTACGGACTGCGGGTGAGTCAACTGTAAATACATCACAATAAATATATAAAATAAATAACAAACAATAAATAACATTAAAAAAACATTTGTGAGAAAAATTTGTTTTCTCAGATGTGTGTTTTACTAGATGGAGGAAAATTGAAATGATTTGTATTAAATTATCAAAATGTATACCTTTATTTACAACAGTAGATTAGAATCAACAAAACTGATTAAAAAAATCAACAAAGATTCAGATAGAAAGAAATTTTTTGTCATTTTAAGCTTTTTGTCAACCTTCTGGTTAAATTCAGCAGTAACATAAACAACTTTTTTTTTTTTTTTTTAATTGCTGCTGTTTGTATCATTTAACAACAAAACTTGAAAATTTTGTATTTGTAAGCGCCATTTATGCAACACATTTTTTGTTTATTGCCAGCGATGTTACATTTTTTAAATGTGAAGAACAATTTATGCTTTTATTTTGAAGTCAGTAACTTTAGTTTGGAAACAGGAAATATTTTGTTTGTTGAGGAAATGTTCCGCTTTCTTTATAAATGCATGGATGGCGGCGCCATACGGTTGTTTTACCGTTCATTAAAGATGGCATCCATTCTAACGCGTAAAACAGTCTCACGTCGTCATTGAGTTAAGTTTATAAATGGGAACTACAAGAGTTCAGTAAAGAAATGAAGAAAACTCTACATTAAGTAAAACAACCTTCTGCTCCGAACCAAGACGGCTGCTTCCTCGTCACCGTAAGATCACACGGAGGAGAAACCTTGCGGAGGAGTTGCCGAGGCATGAGGCGTTCAATGGCTGCATGGATTTTGAAGGCTGCTACCAGCGCGACTTGCTAGCTAAGTGTGCATTCAACTCTGCTAGTCTGGAAAATACGACAGCTGAAGTACTTGGTCTTCATAAGATGACACTTTTTTGAAAGCTCCAAGAGTTTTGTGTTATAGACCAGTTTTCTAAAGCTGCTAAAGAAAGACTGAAAGAGTTAATTGTCATGGAGGACGACAGTCACGTCTCACGCTCAAGGAGCTGCAGTAGCCGGAGCGGCCACAAGAGGGAGCATCGATACACGGAAAAAGGACTGGAGGAGATGAAAGAAAGCTTTTTACATTGACTTGCCTGACATTTACACTCATTCAGACATTCCAGTGTCTAAAGAAAACATTCCATTACAACAGGATTTGGAAAGATGGCCACATCTTCATGGAGTTCAGTTGCCCAAATACAGGCAGATGTTGCTCTTGATTGGATGTGATGTATATAAAGCAATGAAACCAGAATCATTCAC